>OZ024918.1:21632095-21667095 GCA_964017125.1 Flabesymbios commensalis | reverse complement strand
CGTTGTGTTTCCGTTGACGGAGGTTTGTCCCAGTCACACATAAAGGACGCACAGTCCACGCATAAAAAAATAAAAAATAACAATTCATGTCCGGATTGTGAAAAACGTCACAAGCTGGCAGCGAATGCACAACGTGTTTCAACGCAAATGGCGAATGAATAGCGCTTTGCTAACGCGTTGAACGCATACACTGCTCAGTAGACCCTGAAATGCTAATGTCGACGATTACAGTAAATTTTATTAGTTTGTTTCGAACAAATGTAACCATTTTTTAAAGAAAAAATGTATCCTAAATTTATGATAATATTATATGTTTGAACGTAATTTCGATAAATACAAGCAAATTCTGCACATGAAGCCATAATGTCGTGTGAAACACCACCTGAAATGATTAAAAATAAAATGTCGTTTTCCAGAGCTCCAAGGGTTAAGCTGCAGAAATAACATAGTCACAGCCTGTTGCTCGAGCGCTGGGTGAGCTGCGGGCGTGTGCCCAGCATTTGCTTCGAGTGCCCATGCAGTAGGGCAGGCGCGTTGCCAGTGACAGTCCGGCGCCCTCAACGGGCAGCATACATGTGATGGAAAGCAAACGTATTTGGCGTTGATATAACGTTGTTTTAGCGCGCCATACGTGTTGCTGGCGGTCTTCTGGCGAGTACTTTTATGCATTTATATGCGTTCAATATTTTAAACATACCCAGCTTCCTAGCAATTACACCGCACACAAAAATATGCGTAGCGAACCAGTAACCAGTGCTGACGCACGACTGACGCACGAAAGACCCTTTGGCCAAAAATAATCATTTTTTAGTGCGTGTGTGCCCGAGCCTTTCGGTCAGAAAAAATCTCCAAAATGCCGGCACTGAGCGCGCATATAACGCCGTTCCAACGTGTTCATAACGCATGTCCAGCGAGCATATAACGTATATGGGGCGTGCTGAATGCTTTCTGACTTATTCGTGCCTCGCGCTGGCAATGCGCGGTGTATTCGTTAACTTTGTCGCCCTGCTATAAACGCGCAACGCGGTATCGAAACGCTGTGTATTCGCTGATTTATAGACCTGATTTATTTATAACAAGCTGTATATTCGTCTTAAAGGTGATCTACCACCCCTTATATAGTATGAATAAATTTGTGACAAATAAATCAAAGTTGCCACAAGATGGGGCACAATTGTGTCCTTATATGGGGTGATCGGCTATCATGTGACCCTCTGCGAGAGTCACATGATAGCCAATCACCCCACATGGGGACATAATTATTCATACCATATAAGGGGTGATAGATCACCTTTAAACTCGCTGCATGGCTCTTCTCATATCCTGACAAAATTCATGAACGCACAACGAAGCACGATTATAGTAGTTTAAACCCTTAAACCCTTAAGTACGACTATATTCGTTTTTAATTTGTTTCAATAGCAGATGAAATTACAAATATTAAGAATGAAATGTGTTTAAACATCATAATTTGTAAATAATTGGTCTCAAATTAAATTTCATAAAAATGAGTAGGGATTAATGTCATGTGACGCACCTTTAACCAGTCTCGTGTGAGTGGAACCGTGGACATTTTTGTATTATGTTTTTTTAATTTATTTTAAAATGTTATGGAAATATATGAAATATGAGACTTCCCTTTAAACATTTTAATTTTACTCATTTCTGCAGATATAAATGAGAGCTCCAGTAATCCATGTGACACTAACGGCTTCTGTGAGAACACCGATGGAAGTTTTACATGTACGTGTAACGGTGGATACACAGGAGACGGATTTACTTGTACAGGTAATCACTTGCTTAGGCCACAGTTTTTTTTATTAATTGGTTCTCAAGAATTTTAATTCAAGATTCAATGACAATACTGTGACAATACTGTAGATTACATGTGGCTTCACAGGAGACGGACTTAGATATGCAGGTAAAACCAGAAATGTCCACAAAATGTTTCACAGACAAAATCAGTAAATCAGTAGGCCAATGTAAGTGTCCATATACATTACACTATGTAAATTAGTTTCTCGATATTTTTGTTTCAGGTGGTTTTAATATTGCCCATACATGTTCAGGATACAATGTAGGCCTACAACTTAAAATACAGATATAATCTCTGGTTCTCGAGCAGTAATTATTCAAGCATGTATTATTATCATAGCTTATGATTCGTAAATTGTGAACGTAGATTTACATGTAATATTACTGTACCTTAGACATGTTATACTACTTTATAGTTATACAATAATTTCATAACTTTCAGCATTATTTTAGAGTTTACAAATAATCAGAAGATATTTTGCTATTTGGTGAAGCTTACAAGTATCACTATATCAAGCAAGTGTATCGGATGCGTTGACAACAAAAAATGAAATAAAATATTAAAAAAAAATATTGATATATCTGAACTAATGGTACTCCCGTGGAACACTCCAACTGTTTTGCTAACTGTTGTAGATATTAACGAATGCTCTGACAATCCATGTGACAATAACGCCATATATGACAACACTGACGGAAGTTTCACTTGTACATGTAACAGTGGTTATACAGGAGACGGATTCACTTGTATAGGTAGGAATTGACGTCCACTTTTGCATACATGATGGTGTCTCGATCGCATATAATAGCTCAAAGTGGTAGGGGAAATGCAATTTAACTCTGAGAAGAATAGCATCGCTTCATCTGTTTGGTTTTAATCGAAATAGAATAATCCCTAATATTAAACTGTTTATTAGTTGAGTATTTGTTTTATTTTTTATTTCATAGCTGCTAACTAAACTAAGTAAAATACGTATTTAAACCCCGTATGTATTGCTATCTTTCAACATCTTTTCATTCA
Source organism: Flabesymbios commensalis (assembly GCA_964017125.1). NCBI lineage: Eukaryota > Metazoa > Annelida > Polychaeta > Terebellida > Flabelligeridae > Flabesymbios > Flabesymbios commensalis. The sequence goes on along the minus strand of OZ024918.1, from coordinate 21,664,259 downwards.
CTTTGCGCTGTGAATAGTTACAGGGAGTCCCACCTCACAGCAAAATAACATTAAATATTATTACCCTTTAACCACCGGTGCCGTCCATATTCGCCATCTACATTTTACATTAGCACATTACATATCAGCTTTTAAACCTGTTAAAGATAGAAAGTGACATTAATCAGCAAGATTTGACATTTTTTGATCTCCATTTTGTCAAATCTGAATAATTTTCACTAACTTGAAGTTGGGGATCGCGTCAGCGAGACACAACTTCAAGTGAGTGAAAATTATTCAGATTTGACAAAATGGAGATCAAAAAATGTCAAATCTTGCTGATTAATGTTACTTTCTATCTTGAATAATTTGGCGGCTAAAGGGTTAATGAAAATACCAAAGTGTAATATGTAACGTTAGTATATAAGAAAGTTTTGTACCACTGTCTTTGCAATCACTTGAATGGAAATAATCAGTATTGTCATTTTCAGTTTACAAATATGTTTACAGTCAAGTAATTGCATAAAGCTTTAATTTATAATTTTATTAGAATATCTGAAATATGAGACTTCAAACATTTCAACTCTTCTAACTTCTGCAGATATAAATGAGCGTTCTGGTAATCCACGTGACACTAACGCCATTTGTGACAACACTAATGGAAGGTTTACGTGTATATTTAAGATAATTAGGCAAAGCAGTTAATTTCGAGAAAGTTGTTATTTTGTCTGATCTTGCATACTTCTTTTATTATATTATTGTAGATATCAACGAATGCTCCACAAATCCATGTGACACTAACGCCATCTGTGAAAACACTGACGGCTCCTTTATATGTACATGTGAAAATGGCTACAGGGGAGATGGATTGACGTGCACAGGTAATACTACTGCCGTGCAAAGCACAAAGGCAGTACCAGATCACCTTACAAGTTAGCAGATACTGCCTTTTGGCTTTGCAGAATAATAATAAAAAAATGTAACCCTTATTCCGCTGTCATATGTAGGCCCCAAATTGTACATTTTAAGCTAAATTCATAAACTACAAAAATTGGTAGGCCTATAACCTGATAACCCATCATAATAAGGTAATTCTGAACTTTAATTTAACCCTTGAAGCGCTAAAATAAATAATTTAACTTATATATTATATACAGGTAAAGGACGGTAGCCCTGCTAAGCAGTGTAAGGGTTAAGATGAAAAATCGGGATACTTGTTCTCATCTAGAGGTGAATAAAAATGAGGGTAAATAGCTGGGTGTCACAGGAGGCTAAACTATTCTATTCTTACCGGACTTGCCCAAATATTCTCACAATATTTTGTTCTTGTCTGCTAATAATATTTACAATTTTTATAACAATAGAGTGAAAAGTCTACAATTTTTATGTGTTGTCTATTTGACCGCCATTGTGTCCCAGATGACAACGAATGCTCCACAAATCCATGTGACACTAACGCCAACTGTGACAATACTGATGGTTCATTTACGTGTGCATGTAACGATGGCTACAGAGGAGACGGATTTATTTGTACAGGTAATAAAATGTGTACTGCTTTTTAACCACTTTCTACACGAACTAAGTTGTTTCTTCACAACAGGGCGGGGTCCCTAAGGTAGTGGTTGGCACCGCTGCCTTTCACGCCAGAGTTCGGGGTTCGGTTCCCGGTCTCGGCGGTTTGAAAGAAACAAAACTGTTTCTTCCCCATCCGCGTGTGAAAGTCAGTATTGTGGGAAGCCTCCGTGACCGAGAGGTAGCGAGCTCGGCCTCAGACCGCCAGGGCTCGAATTTCGAATCCTGTGTCTGGAGGACAGTGTCATCTCAATCATCTCACCATCCTCTCTCCTGGCCCAGTTTAGCCTATATGTGCACAAAGGTGGCCTAAAGCCCGATTCATTTCATTTATTTGTTCACAACAGGAATCTACCGGTTAAAATGGATTTAGCAATCAGCTTAACGTTTAAGATAATCTCAGCACACTGCTACAAGACGAGTACGACTTCACTAGAGCTAATCGGAACAGACACTGGAGGTTGACCAAATGATTGTCAGATTATTGATGTTAACCCTTTAACCGCCGGTGTCGCATATATTCGGGTTTTCGTTTTTTATTAGCACATTATGTACCACCTTTTAAAAATGTTAAAGATAAAATATGACATCAATCAGCAATATTTGAAAACAGTTGACCTCCTTTTTGTCAAATCTGAATAATTTTCACTCACTTGAAATTGTGGATCGCGTCAGCGAGACGCAATTTCAAGTGGGTGAAAATTCCGATCGAATAATTTGGCAGTTAAAGGGTTAAGCCGTCTGTGACGTCGGCCCAACATTAATCTATTGTGTTTATTTGACTGTCATTGTGTTCCAGATGACAACGAATGTTCATCGAATCTATGTGACACTAACGCCAACTGTGAGAATACTGATGGTTCCTTTACGTGTACGTGTAACAGTGGCTACATGGGAGACGGATTTATTTGTACAGGTAATTGTACTTATGTGCAAATCCAAAGGCAGTATCACATTATAAGTAAGCTGATACTGAGTTGTGCATTTGCAGGTATCAAATACAAATTAGTCGTTTCGATTTGAAAAAAAAGTAGACTAACTCTCTTAATTAGCCCCATGTCTCTTGTATACACAAAATGAGACAGTTTCAACAAAATCCATTGACCTCATTGATTATATAATCCACCATAATAAGGTCATTTTGAACTTTAATTTAATTTATTATCCTTCGATATTTTATAAAATTGTCTCCCAAATCAAAATGAAAGTAAAATAAATGAACTGGCCAAATATTCTCACACTATTTTGTCGTTGTCTGTTAAAAATATTTTCAATTCATATGATATCAGAAGTAAAAATTGTATTCCAGATGACAACGAATGCTCCACAAATCCATGTGACACTAGCGCCATCTGTGAGAATACTGAAGGTTCTTTTACGTGTGCATGTAACGATGGCTACAGTGGAAACGGAATAATTTGTGCAGGTGATAAAATGTGTACTTTTTTATAATTGTAACCCTACAATCAAGTCAATGGTTGCAGAAAGTTGCATAAAACACTAATCCAATCGGAAAGACAAATAATAATATTTAATAATTTATTGAAAAAAATAATGTTGCTATTAAAGCATACATTGTATTGTAAGTTCCATTCTATTACAAAAAAATATGTTTGTGCTTGGGGTATTTTAGTTAAGAAAACATGAACAAATACAGGAATATTTCTGTCTCTCTTTTTACTTTTCCTCTGCTTTTTCTGAAAAACAAGGATTGAATCAGCTAGTCCGAATTTTCTCACACTATTTATTTATTGCTTTTGATAATAAATACAATTCATATGGCATCAGAGTAAAAATCTAGCATATTGTGTTTATTTGTACAGGTAATTAAATGTGTTCTTCTTTTTTCTAATTGTAACCCTCTTGGTAATCAGGGTAAAAAGCATGTGTATTTTCTCCGTATCCCAGTATAAAAGTTATAAGTTTTTCTTAATATTTCGGAAAACACCACCAGAATGTTTCCAAAGGATATCATAAATATGTTATATCGTGGAGCTGTTGTGTTCATATTTGAAAATATTTTAATAAAATCCAAAAAAATTCTTTGAAGTTTTTCCATAAAATATGTCCATTGATGGTATTATATATAAAGATATTTCCAAACAATATTGAAATGTTATTTTTTGACGGGAAAACTGTTCAATACATCCAGTAAATGCCTGCTGAAAGTCCATGAAACAGTAATTCAATCTGAAAGTCAAATAATAAAATTAAATAATTTATTAAAAAAACGTTTTTCGTTGCTAATAAAGTATACGTGGTTTTGTAAGTTCCCTTCAATTATAAAAAAACCCTGTTGTGCTTGGGTATTTTATTTAAAAATACATGACCAAATACTGGGATATTTCTGTCCCTCTATTTGCTGTTACTATTCTTGTTCTGAAAAACAAGGATTGAATCAAAAAGTCTGAATATTCTCACACTATTATAGAAATTTCTGACTTGTTAAGGCATTTTTTAGTATAATTTGGCATGTATTTGTTCTTACACAATTTGGGTACGTTGATTCCAAATCTGCCCCATTCCAAGCTCTATTTTGTCTTTATCCAGCTCAAAATTCAAAAACAAAATGGCCGCCAAACTGTGCATCACGGCTTGGCTCACAATGAACACAAAAAAACAGCATTTCGGTGTCTAAAATAACATTTTTGGGGTCGGTGAATTCAGTTATGATGTTTCCGAAGGTCATATAGCTACCATTATTATTAAACAATGGCAGCAGTATTATTTTCTCGAATAAACATTTTTTGCTCCTTTTTTCATCTTCTATAGGACAAAATCCAAAATGACCGCCACTGCAACGCAATGTGCCTTAAACTTGCTTCCAAATAAGTAGAAATGTGCTTTTTTTCTCACACCTGGGAAACCAATTCAGAGCCGCGATAACATCTATTATCAATATTTCACAAAGTTACAGATGTTGCGCCAGAACAACGACACAAATGTAAAAACAACTTGAATATAAAATCAGAACATAATAATGGCCATCTTGGATTTTTGCAAATGAGGACAAAATAAGGCCGCCTCAGCTTGTGTTCTTATCTTAAAAGTTGCAGAAGATTATAAAGAACATAATATGCCAAAAGAAATATTTGTACTAAAAACTACAGGTTTGGCCATATTTTATATTTATCTTAGCAGGCCTACTAATAGGGGTCCATACAATTTGAGTATAGTTTACATGCACATGTAACGGTGGCTACACAGAATACGGGCTTACTAGTTACCTAAGTACAGGTAATAATTTGCTTCAATATTGACGAGATAAGGTAAAATCCGAACAATGAAATATTTAAATGGTTGAAGATGATGATAACCTATATCTTAGACATTTTATCTGATTGGTCGATATGGCCATCTCTACCTATCAGATGCAGGTGCCTAAAATCTTACCTTGTCAAAAACTCGTGGCCCAAAAAATTCAACTGAAATATTAATCAATATTATTATACTGTCTGTTATGTTGTATATCAACTTGAAATTAGGCTACCGTGGTCGCCGATTGGTTGATATAACTAACACTACTTTACAAGACCAATGGTATGCAAATAAATGGGCGGGGCCCTTGTGCAGTGGTTAGAGCTGCCTGCTTGGAAAGTCGGAAATCGTGGGCTCGCGAGAGGTAGCGTGCTCGGCCTCAGACCGCCGAGGATCAAGTTTCGTATCCTATGTCTGGAGGGCAGTGTCATCTCATTCATCCCACCATCCCCAGGAGATTCTCCTGGCCCAGTTTAGCCTATATGTGAACAAAGGTGGCCTTAACCACATTTGTTTCATTTTATAATATCATGCAAATTAATGTTGGGTTGGATAAACGCTTGCAAGTCCGAATTTAACATTGAAATCTGCACCATATTATACGGAACCACCTAGTTTCGGTAAACCTCTAAAGCTATTTTGTATTGTAAGTTGTGGGTATCACGTTACAGATATTGATGAGTGTTCCAGTAATCCATGTGACACAAACGCCATCTGTGACAACACCGATGGAGACTTTACATGTACATGTAGCATTGGCTTCGTAGGAGACGGATTTACTTGTACAGGTAATCAATCAATTACTCCTATTCTTCAAACATGAGAGTCGAATTATGATAGTGAAGTGAAGTCATAAGAAATTGGAAAATGAACTATTTTTGGATTTTTTTTTTCATTTAAATTTTCAATCACCTGAAGTTGTGTCTCGCTACCGCAACCCACAACATCAAGTGCGTGAAAATACCCCTATTTGTTCAACTTGAATCCAAACTTTTGTAAATCAATGTTTAAACACTAATTTCACTCTCAATAACAGAAATTTGCTCGGCCAATAAAACACATTTAAAATTACTATAGGCTTAGCAGTGTAAGGGTTGACCCTTAGATCACTGAACTATTCAATTTAAATTTTCAGTCACTTAAGGTTGTGTCTCGCTACCGCGACACACAATCTCAAGTGACTGAACATTTATGTTATTTGTGAACTCCAAGTCCCAATATAGGCCTATATCAGTGTTGCAAGATTGAAGGCATATTTTACTTTTAACAATTGTTTATCAGGGGTTATACAGGTGCTAATAAAACGCAGAATGTGTTCTAGGGGTTAATATTATTGTTTTTTTTAGCTAGAACTATTACCGCGAGCTCTATATGTATCACAAAAACTATACCCATAGAATAGCTGAAAATGTATTTTACAGAATTGTTTTATTTTGTTGTAAACAATAATCTCCACATTGATCACAAAGTGTGTATAGATGTAACATGCTATTTATGCCTGTATGACGAACAAATAAATAAATACTTCTTGAACTGGGTATCTCCAACAAGTCGGTTTGTTTTTATTTGAAGCTTGCTTTGAAACGAATATAATACGTGCCTAGCCCGACAAGGGTTAATTCTTTTTTTATGTCCCCCTCTATAGAGGTGGAGACATGTTGGTTTACCTGTGACCGCTCAGCCTGTCTGTGTGTCTCAGTCTGTGAGTGTCCCATTTCTTCAAACACGCGACATTGACACAATGCTGGGCTAATGTTGGCCCACGTCTACGACGCTGACCCAACATTAGCCCAGTATTTAGTTAACGGGGTGGGGGTGGGTCGTGTATAGTTTCACACTAAATGTGGGCCACCGTCACAGATGGCAGGCCAACATTAACCCAGCTTTGGTTCAAAGCATCGTGCTGGTATAGTCTATGCTACACAAGCCCACCATTGACCCGGAAATATGTCCAGCACTGGCGACGATGGCCCAACATTTAACAGACATTGGATCAGTGTCAGCTTTCACTCTGTGGACACACCACTGCCCACAGAAATCACTGTCAAGTGTTGAATGGTTGATGACCAGAGTCGGCGTCGGTGGACCAGCGTTAAACTGGCATTGGGTTGAGTGTAGTGTTTGCTGGGCATTGTGTTGTAGGCGAGTTAGCCGCTGACATGGTCCACTTAGCTATACAGCAAGCAGAGGTCATTCACCCAATGCTGTTGCAATGTTGGCCCACCGTCTTAGACGCTGCCCCAACATTTAAACAGCTGCTTGAGGGAAATGAAATGAAATGAATAGGGCTTTAGGCCACCTTTGTGCACATATAGGCTAAACTGGGCCAGGAGAACCTCCTGAGGATGGTGAGATGATTGAGATGACACTGTCCTCCAGACACAGGATTCGAAATTCGAGCCCTGGCGGTCTGAGGCCGAGCACGCTACCTCTCGGTCACGGAGGCTCCCCACAATACTGACTTTCACACGTGGATGGGGAAGAAACATTTTTGTTTCTTTCAAACCGCCGAGTCCAAGAACCGAACCCCGAACTCTGGCGTGAAAGGCAGTGGTGCTAACCACTACCCTAGGGCCCCCGCCCAGCTGCTTGAGGGAGACATCTCCAGTTTTTGTTTACAAAAACGGTGAATCTTCTAGTTTGTATCTCTATTATGAAGCTGCATCACGTTGTATTGCAGATATAGACGACTGTTCTATAGCTCCGTGTGACATTAATGCCATTTGTGAAGACATTGGGGCAAGCTTTACGTGCATATGTAATGAGGGCTACATTGGAGACGGACTTGTGTGTTCAGGTGATATTTCAAGCTCATTTCGATGGGTAAACTTGTATTATTATGTTGTTATAATTTCAGTCAGCGTATTGCACATATAAATCGATGGTGTCATTATTATGAAAGTATTTTAATAATTTACATATCTTCTAGCTTATTTACTATTTATAAATATAGTATTCGTTCTAATTACATTTTATTATTTGTACCTTTATTATCGAGCTGCATCGCGTTGCATTCCAGAAATAGACGACTGTTTGATAGCCCCGTGTGACATTAATGCCATTTGCGAAGACATTGGGACAGGCTTTACGTGCTCATGTAACGATGGCTACATTGGAGACGGATTTGTGTGTTCAGGTAATATTTAAATCTACGAAATATTCAATCATTTCACTATGGAACACGATCATTGATTAAACTTGCATTATTATTTAGTTATAATTTCAGGCATCGTAGCAAATATAAATAGATGCTATCATTATTATGAGAGTATTATAATAATTTACATATACTATTTATATTTGTTAGATACAGTATTCGTTTCCATTACATTGCATTAAGAAAACACCCCGGGGGGGGGGGACAACTCCCTATAAAGCTGGCGTCCTATCCGTGAAGATGAGATTTGCAAACCACCCCTAAACACTGCAAGTGAATTTGAAAAATGCCCCCTAAACAATGCAAGCTCACTTGAAAAAAGACCCCTTTTTACTTGCCGTTCACTTGAAAAAAGACCCCTTTTCACTTGCCGTTGAGCAAAGGTTGAAAAATGACCCTTAATTCTGTATTTCTAAACATTCTTCTCTTCAAAAATACCCCTAATTTGAGGTTTTATGTCATTTTGACCCCCTAAACAAGTAACGCGCGTTACGCACGTTTTATATGAGAAACTACTCTAATAACGTGTTTTCTCCTTCACGGATAGGACGCCAGCTTTATGGGGAGCAGCCCCCCTGGGAAAAACACATACATACACATCTGTTTTAACTGCACCGGAAAAGCTGTGATACTTGCGACATTGGTTTCATCAAGTCTAAAAGATCGAAATGACGGAATGAAACGATGTTCATCATTCTTCAGTTTATCATTTTTAAATATGTACATGTATATCATTATTGATTTTGTCACTAAGCTGAAGTCACTTCGCCTGCACTTCTAATGTGTAAATTGTTGTATTTTTTATCTTACAATTTGTGCCCTTTGATATGAAAGAGTGTATCTGCCACTTGGCAAAGTGGCAGATACACCCTTTCATATCCAAGAGGACGAATTTGTTCCAGTTACAGACGAGTGTCTATCTGCTCCCTGTGACACTAACGCCCTCTGTGACAGCACTGGTGGGGGTTTAACGTGTACATGTGACATTGGCTATACAGGGGACGGATTTACTTGTACAGGTAAACAGGTTGAAACAACGGACCCAAGTATGGTAATTTACCCATAACCAAAATAACAACTGAAAAACGGAGAAAATAGGTCGGGGATGGAGCACCATACTTGGACCAAGCATTTTATTGAATCATATCAACAGACCCAAGGCATTGAATCAATCTAATCTAAAGGTGGGGCAGGTTTTGGTTCAATCTGTCGTTCTTGCTGGGAATACTTGTTGTCAACCCTTATAACACTGGGATGTTTTTGTAACCCTTTAACCGCCGATGTCGCATATATTCGGGTTTTACCTTTTTTATTAGCACATTAAGTACCACATTTCAAACATAAAATGTGACATCAATCAGCAATATTTGAAAACAGTTGACCTCCATTTTGTCAAATTTGAATAATTTTCACTCACTTGAAGTTGTGGATCGCGTCAGCGAGACACAACTTCAAGTGGGTGAAAATTCAGATTGAATAATTTGGCGGTTAAAGGGTTAAACCTGGAGACCAAAGGGTTTTTTCAATTTGAAATCATCATAAATGGCTTACTTAGCTCTTTCTGCTTCATGTGAATACCTATGGTCTACGATCATTATAATTTGTTTGTTCTGTCAGTGCTATGGTCGATTTTAGACTTCAGAATCTGACGTCTTTAGACGTCAGATTCTGACGTCTCAAGACGGTCCCCGGCTGGAAAGGCCAATCAATTATCATGAATATGTCACGAATCTATTTTGATGATCTGCCCAATTCAAAACAATTACACACCGAACGTGATTAACAATACCGAGGCTTCAGATGAATCATCATTATGATTTTATTATTTGATCATGTTGCAGTGTTTGATGTATGTGTGCCTGATCCATGTGGTTCTAACTCTGTCTGTGAAAGCGAGAATGGACAAGTGATGTGCACTTGTGGCAATGGCTACACAGGCGATGGATTTGTGTGTACAGGTAATAATAATATTATTCATGAGAGGATTACAACAAACATAAGTTTGTCCAATGCTGACCTTAGCTTTACAGATGATAGCCTAACAAAAATCCGGCTTTGGTAAACTTACTCTTATCCACTGCGAACTGAAGTTAGTCCTCCTGTTCGCAATAGATAGCCCTTATATCAAATCTAAAACAAACGATTTATGTAATCACAGTAATCCATGTACATATTACGGAAATAATGTTCTGTGTTGTACTTAATATGAATGTTTTAGTTTGATATCGTGTGTTTTTATATAATCTATGCATTTCATTATAACTGCATATATGCATTTACGTAAATATACAGGTTATAATTATTACTAAAATTGCTCTAAAATGGTAATCTTGAAAGCTAATTCAGTTTTACTTGTGGCTGTGAATTGTGTAATTGCAAAAGTAATTGCAAATAGCGAATATTATTTGGTATAAACAATAATGTAGCCTAACAAACTTATTGACATTCATTTGTGTTTGTTTCATCTGCCCTTTTGGCTGCGCAATTGCAGCGAGGCTATTATATAGCATACTTAGTAATTGACAAAACAAAACGGCAGGACAATGCTTGGATGATATCAAAAGTACCTATAATGCCATAGAGAGCACTGCATACTGCATGATTTTTAACAGTTTGAAACAGGACCACTCTGAGGGTATATTTACTTTGCTGGGGGTTGAGTAATTGTTCCCTTAAAGTTCCCTTAAAAGCTAGTTTGTGTGTGTATTGCGTTACAGATATTGATGAATGCTCCGGTAATCCATGTGACACAAACGCCATCTGTGTCAACACTGACGGAGGCTTTATATGTACATGCAGCCGCGGCTACGCAGGAGACGGACTTACGTGTACAGGTAATCTTTTACTCGTATGTATAACTTAATGGCAAAATTTAAAAATGCAACCTAACTTAAATCAATATTTATACTAAAGCCCTATATACAATAACACAATATTGAACCTTTTGACTTATACCTCATGGTAGGACAATTTTGAAATCAAATTTGTAAATATATAATGATCTCAGAGGAACATATAACTGTTTTACCAAAAAAACAACGTCGGCAAGAGTACTGTTGTGGATTAATTAATTGAATAATAAAATAAATTGGTTCTGGTGGAATTTCCACGTGGTTCACTGATAAAGGCCACGGTGGGAATCCTTTACTGTGATCTGAAGGGACTCTCACTATCTTCACTATCACGATTCTGACTGATCAGACATGATCGGATGTCTCATCAGCCATATATACATATGATAAAGTTAGCCTTAAAATTAGGTTCGAATCTATTTCAGATTAACATGACGATGCATTTTTTCATTTTTTTCGTGACATGCTAGATATAAATGAGTGCTCCGGTAACCCATGTGACACTAACAGCCTCTGTGACAACACGGATGGAGACTTTACATGTACATGTAGACGTGGCTACACAGGAGACGGATTTACTTGTACAGGTAATCATTTACTTGTATATTTTATATTAATGAATATATCTATTGTATGTCCCTGAATGAATGATATAATAATTGTGTTACAAAGTTGTGGATTTATTTGTTATGTAATATATCTACACGTATCAATATATATTTACATTATATTAATCCTGTTGGACTGTCTGAAGTTTACATAGGGGATTTGACAATGTGGGACTCTTTCTCATACTTTTCATGGATTTTTTAAATGGTTATAAAAGTTGTTTATATGAGAGTTTGAGCTCCTAAACACACCACATTCACCGCTGTTGGCGTCGGTAAAAATTTGGTTGCAAGTATTAGAAATAAAAAAACAGGCACTAAATATAAGTTTAACGTGGGTTTGTTTGTAATTATATGACAGATTCGTAACCTGTATTCTCTTTTTTTTTATGCTAGAGATAAATGAGTGCTCCGGTAACCCATGTGACGTTAACGGCCTCTGTGAGAATACTGATGGAAGCTTTACGTGTATATGTAACAACGGCTACACAGGAGACGGATTTACTTGTTCAGGTAATTATTTATTTAACCGCTTGTTAGTACATTGCTGGTCTGAATTGTAACATGTGTTCTGGTGATCCATCTGACAATAAAGGCCATCTGTGAAAACACTGATGGTTCCTTTACGCGTACGTGTAATGATGGCTGATGGAGAGATGGATTAACCCCTACAAGGCTGAATTATTTTTGTTTAAACCATTAGGACTAAAGTTTTTTTTCAATTTAAAATCAGTAGAAAGGTTTTAGTTCTTTCCTGTTCATTCGAATTCCTATGGTATGGGTCTACAGCCTCTATAAATATTTTGTTTCTTTCCGTTTGGGGATCGTCTTTAGACGTCAGATTCTAACTTATAAAGACGGTCCCCGCACTGAAAGGTTTAAAGTGTGCAGGTAATAACCAATCACATCCTTCTATTTCTTACATTGTTAAGTAAAAATATAAAAGTCGATGAATTTCAAAATTGTGGTTCTAATGTATTTAATTAAATCCATCCCCTAATACTTATCAAGTACTCACAAAACAGTTGCAGATTATTTAAAGATCGATATACATTTAAATGATTATTAGTGTAACAAATTATTTTAACTCGTCATGAATCTACAGATATAGACGAGTGCTCCACTAATCCATGTGGTAATAACGCCGGGTGTGAAAACACTGACGGTTCCTTTACATGTGTATGTAATGATGGCTACATGGGAGACGGATTGACGTGTACAGGTATTCATTATCTTCAGTTGTTTTACATTTAAAAGGCAAAATTGAGAGTTGAATAATCTTTATACAAATTGAACTACTAGTATACACTGACTAATTATTTTACGTTTTTTTAACTTGTGAATGAAGCCCATACTCACTTAATAAAAGAAGTTGCATAGTATATATTGCTTAAACGATTGTCCAATAATAAATTAGTGTGATGAAAAAAATTGACATTTTCTCCAGATATTGATGAGTGTTCCAGTAATCCATGTGAGACCAACGCCATCTGTGACAACACTGATGGAGACTTTACATGTACATGTGGCCATGGTTACTCAGGAGACGGATTTACTTGTACAGGTAATCAATGCTTCTCAAAAGGCAATATCTGCTTACTTTACAAGTAATATCTGCTTACTTTACAAGTAAGCAGACACTTACTTTTCGCTTTGTAGAGCAGTATATTCATTATTCAGGTTAATAGAAAGCACAGTAACGTTATGACGTTGGTCAAATCTACCTTCTCGTGACTTTACAGACATATAAACAAAAAATTGAAACTCTGTGTTGAGATCTTATTTTTAAAATATTTTGAAATTATATGTGTACTGACGAAATTCCTGAAAACGCCAATACATATATAACATGTCGTGGATTATTTATTGTAGTTACCTACATGTATGTTCAATATTACCATTTCAGTATTGTTATCTTCCCAAACTTTCACATGAGAGAAAGGACAGCTGTTTTTTCAAATATATATGATTTTTAAACTAATCTGAAAGTAGTTTAGGAAATAACTTGAGCTCCTGAACGAATAAATGAATGAATGAATAAATGAATGAATGAATGAATGAATGAATAAATGAGTGAATGAATAAATAATTGAATAAATGAATGAATGAATGAATAAATGAATGAATGAATGAATGAATGAATGAATGAATGAATGAATGAATGAATTAATTAATTAATTAATTAATTAATTAATTAATTAATTAATTAATTAATTATTGAATGAATGTGCACATACTAGGTAAACTGGGACAGGACAACCTATTGGGGATATTGAGATGAATAAAATAACAAATGCCCTTTCAGACACAGGATTCGAAATTCGAACGCTACCTCTAGGTAACGCAGGCTCCCCACAATACTGAATCTTTTTTTAAGCAGCGGATAAAAAATATTTGTTCTTTGAAACCTGAATACCAAAGCACGGAACGAACCAGCTCTATTTTAGCTATTGTTATGTGGGTAAAGGCATTGAACAAAAAAATCTACATTACCGGATACATTCAAAGCCAGGTTTTTTTGTACCAGATTACCACTTATTATATAACTGTTTATGAAAGTTTATTTTGATTATTTTTTGGCATGATAGATGTAAATGAGTGCTCCGGTAATCCATGTGACATCAATGGCCTCTGTGAGAACACTGATGGAAGTTTTACATGTACATGTAACGGTGGATACACAGGAGACGGATTTACTTGTACAGGTAATCACTCACTTAGGCCACAGTTTTTTTTTTCAATAAGTTTTCAAGAATTGTAATTCAAGATTCAAAGCAGGCGGTCGGAAAATAAAATAAATATACATATTTTTTTATTTTGTAACTGTAAACTTTTACAAAAACACTTTTTTTACCTGTTGACTTGTTTTATGTGAAAAATATGCATATTTATTTCAATATATATATATATATATATTTATATCGATAAATAACAGGTCAGCGGTATAGTAAAATAAAAAAGCCAAAATTTCAATGTTAGTTTTTACTGATTTTCATTATTGTGACACGGCGGTTATGAGAACGAAATTAATCAAGCAATTCTCGCCTTATCCGCTGATTTGTACATTGTTTTATTGCATATATTTTATGCCAATATTCAGGTATGGGTAAATTACTTGACAATAAGCTTTTGCCTTCATTGTTCATTGTGTGTTTCATCATGCTTAGATATTGACGAGTGCTCTAGTAATCCTTGTGATAATAACGCCAGCTGTGAGAACACTGATGGTTCCTTTACATGTGTCTGTAATGATGGCTACATGGGAGACGGATTGACGTGCACAGGTAATCATTATCTCCAGTTGTTTTACATTGGTAAGGCAAGATTGAGAGTTGAGTAGTCTTTATACTATTGAATATTACATTGATTAATTATTTTAACAGCTAGCCCATGCTCTCTTTTGAAAAGAAGTCGTATGTAATTTTATGTTTAAGCAATTATCCGATAATAAATTAGTGTGATAAATATATTTTAATATTTTCTCCAGATATTAATGAGTGTTCTAGTAGTCCATGTGACACCAATGCCATATGTGAGAACACTGATGGAGGATTTACGTGTATGTGTAACAATGGTTATACAGGAGACGGATTTACTTGTACAGGTAATCATTTACTTCTATATATTAATAAAAAGCACAGTAAAGTATGTGACGTTGCTCAAATCTACCTTCGCAAGATATTACAGACAAAAGCAAAATATTGATACTCTGTGTTTATATCTCACGTTGAGAATATTTTGCCATTATAAATGAATGATAAAAAATTTTTGTGGATTATTGAGTTAACTACATCTATGTTCACTATTAACATTTCAGTCTTGTTGAGTGAACTTATTTGTACCAGATTAACACTTATTATATGATCGTTTGTGCTTTTTTTGACATGATAGAGGTAAATGAGTGCTCTGGTAATCCTTGCGATACTAACGGTCTCTGTGACAACACTGATGGAAGTTTTACATGTACTTGTGAACATGGCTACACAGGAGACGGATTTACTTGTGCAGGTAATAATTTACTTAAATGTTATGTTCTTTTGTACTTTGCCTTATTGCATATTCTTTATGCCAATATTTAGATTTGAGTGAATTAATTGATAATTAGCATTTTGTCTTCCATCTATGTTTCATCGTGTTTAGATATTGATGAGTGCTCTACTAATCCATGTGACACTAAGGCAATCTGTGAAAACACTGACGGCTCCTTTACATGTGTCTGTAATAATGGCTACATGGGAGACGGATTGACGTGTACAGGTAATTTATCACCGTATTCTGTTGTCTTGTATTGATTAGTCAAGAATTCAACAATAGACAATTAGCATGTAGTATTTGTATTATTAACTAACCAAATACTACTAGCGTAGTATTATTAACTAACCAAATACTTCCCTTACAAATTAAAACAATGACTTTTGCCAAATACGTTTTAAGTGTGTACCTGAAACTACCTATGTACAGATGTTGATGAATGCTCCGGTGATCCATGTGACACTAATGCCACCTGTGTGAACACTAATGGAGACTTCACGTGTACGTGTAATAATGGTTACACGGGAGACGGACTTACGTGTACAGGTAATCATTTATTTCTCTACTTTCCTTATAGAAAGGAACACAGACTTGTGCATCTGCGGCTAGATTCACATGAACATTACTTTACCTAAATTAACAAGATGTTTAATCTTGGATTTTACATGTTGGGAGTTTTTAAATTCAAATTTGAAAGATTATATAGTTTACAATGTAGACTATATAATCTTTCCGCTAATTAATCCAGAACAGCTATCTTGCTGTTCTTTTATACTACAAATAGAACTCCTTTTCCGGATGTAGATTCTACATCCGCAAAGGGAGTTCTTTTTGTAGTATAAAAGAACAGCAAGATAGCTGTTCTGGATTAATTAGCGGAAAGATTTTATATTTTAAGTACTATAATTTGAAAGATTTGTAGATACGAATATTCAGGTCTACGAATTTATCGTATTTGCGTTCATTCACCGATTTAAAATACACAAAATGGGTACATGTGTTCAAAGATTTGATATATAAAAATAAATATATAAATATATAAATATAATTTTTTTTATAGTCTTCATAACCTAGAAACACAGAGTCATGGTAAAACCTGTACACTGTGCCCGACATGCCTAGTATAAAAATAACAGTACATTACATCTGAATCTACTGTTTTAACAATAGACTGCCGTTGCCGGTTCATTTTCGAGCCAGAAGAATAACCGGAACAGTAAGTTTCAAGTATTTATGAAAAAGAATAGTTTGCAATAACTTGACAACGGTCGTGTGTACAGAAATTTTGATTACACTTCATTATCATGATTATATTAGAAAAAGTTGGTTTTCTTCCTTCTATTTTATTCAGACTCAGACTCAGACTCAGATTCATTTATTTGATCAAATAAAAACATTTACATATTTTGCTTATTAGCATAGCAATGATCAGGAGACCTCCATTAAAACCGTAGGTCGCTATCGTGGAGGCCACCTTAGAAAAAAAAACAATAATTGAATATGTATAATAATAAAAATAATAATAATAATAATAATAAGAAGATGAATAATAATAATAATAATAAAAGCAATAATGAATTATACATTTATACACATACCCAGCGAATACGAGGCGCCGACACAACGTTGGATAATTGTTGGGCCGACATCGTAGACGGCGGGCCAACACTGAACCAACATCGGGCCATAGCCCCATGCCCGCAGGATAAAAAACTATATAACATTATACGTTTTGTACACATACATAACAAACAGGAATATTACATTCGAAATTATAAAAAGTTAATAAAAAGTTGTTGGCGTACATTGACATACCCTCGATACTATGGGTGGTCAATTTTTCTTTGATAGTTATTGCACAGTTGTTTATGGTTTCTGGTATAGAAAAAAGTAATGACTGTTTTGCAAAATCATGTTCAATGCGACATTTGTATAGATCTTGATTCCTGGTGTTATGTGTGTGCTTATTTGCTTTAATAAAAAGATTTTGAAAGTACAGAGGTAAGTTATTTTTTAGATATTTGTAATAGAATTTCAGCTGTTTTATTTTGAATATGTCTTCAGTGTTTAAGAGGCGCAAGTTTTTAATAATTGGATCACAGTGTGCAAATATTTTGCTAAACGTTATGATTCGCAGACATTTTTTTGGAGTTTTGTGATACGAAATGGATTATGTCCCCAAACTAGCAAAGAATAATTTATATGTGGCAATACAAGGGAGTTGTAGAGTAAAAGTAGAACATCTATTGGTACAGTGTGTCTTAGTCTTGTCAATATCCCAATTACTCTTGATATTTTTAATGATATGTGATCTATATGGTTGTTCCAATTTAAATGTTTATTGATTATTAATCCAAGAAAATTAAAATTATCGACACAATCGATTTTGTTTCCATCTATTATTATTTCTGGTTCTATACTTTTTTTCTGTGGCTGATGAAATAATATGCATTTTGATTTAGGTACATTTAGAGATAATTTGTTAACTTTGAACCAGATAGATATTTTACATAATTCTCTGTTTATTAAATTATCATGTCTGCCTTTCTTTGTTAATAAAGTTGTATCATCGGCAAAGAGAATAAACTGGAACAATTTACTTGAATTGTGGAGATCGTTCACATAAATCAGAAACAATAATGGACCGAGTATTGAACCCTGTGGTACACCAGTAGAAATTTTTTGATGGTCTGAATTAACATTGTCAAAGTTTACATATTGCGTTCTTTTTTCTAGGTAATTTTTTATCAATCCAGTCGAGTTTTTAGATAATCCGTAGTGTTTTAATTTATGTAGTAAAATATTGTGGTTCAGAGTGTCAAAAGCTTTTGATAAGTCCAAGAATATGCCAATGGGAGTATCGTCATTATCAATAAAGGATAATATTCTGTCTACAAGTTCTAAAGATGCCATTTCAGTGGCATGGCCTTTACAGAAGCCATATTGACCTTTAAAGAACAGGTTTGAGTTTTCAAAATAAGCATATAATTGTTGGTATATAACTTTTTCAAATATCTTTGAAAGAGATGGGAGAAGAGAAATAGGTCTATAATTAGTCAATAGGGTGGAATATTACCTCAGTATTGCGTAATAGTTTCAAACGGTGGTAAATATGCTCCTATAACCCAGTAACGGTGATTTGATATAGCTAACTAATAAAAAAAAATCCTGGATTTTTGTAGAGATTTCAAATATTAAATTGAAGTGGATCAGTTAAAACCTCTGGGATTTAATTATGACGTCATGAATCTCTTATGTATTACATATGAGGGGAATTCGACTTTTGGTTTTTTAAAAGGTAAAGCTAAAAAACTACAACTCATCTTTCGGGTGCCAAACAATTTTTGTGGCAAAGTTTACTGTTTTTCCGACAAATACATCAGGAGAAATAGGTCTTGAATTTTCGTCTACGAGAATAAAAAGTTTATTAAATATGTAATGGCATACCTTGACGTTATATTGCACAATCTTTAAATTACAATGTATTTTTCTGACATGATAATGTATTAGTGACAGGACAATACCATTTGCTACCATAAATATAATGATGTTATGCCATTAATATGTCATATACTGATTTTGTGCCCGACATTAAAATGTCACAATGTAATATTAAATTGTTTTATCCAAACTTTACAATACTTTTCAAGTATATTTTTTGGTTTGCAGAGCAGAATACCATATACTATAATATCATAGTAAGTTATGAGAGAAGTTTTCCAACCGTCGGGAAATACATTGCTTTATATAAAGGCTACATTTGAATCACCATAATACTATAGGTCATAAATTATGAGGGGTGGCTAACATTAACATCTATTCTTTTTTTTCAGTTGACGTCGTCGTGTCATGTTGGGAATGTATTGACATCACTGGTGATGTGGGATATGACCTGGTGCTCAGAGGAAGTATAGAGGGAATTAAAGTGGCGTGTTCTGCCAACCCGGAATCTACCACATCCACCATCTGCGCCGTCAACCAAACCTGGGGGGGGGGGACAACTCCCTATAAAGCTGGCGTCCTATCCGTGAAGATGAGATTTGCAAACCACCCCTAAACACTGCAAGTGAATTATGAAAAATGCCCCCTAAACAATGCAAGCTCACTTGAAAAAAGACCCCTTTTTACTTGCCGTTCACTTGAAAAAAGACCCCTTTTCACTTGCCGTTGAGCAAAGGTTGAAAAATGACCCTTAATTCTGTATTTCTAAGCATTCTTCTCTTCAAAAATACCCCTAATTTGAGGTTTTATGTCATTTTGACCCCCTAAACAAGTAACGCGCGTTACGCACGTTTTATATGAGAAACTACTCTAATAACGTGTTTTCTCCTTCACGGATAGGACGCCAGCTTTATGGGGAGCAGCCCCCCTGGGAAAAACACATACATACACATCTGTTTTAACTGCACCGGAAAAGCTGTGATACTTGCGACATTGGTTTCATCAAGTCTAAAAGATCGAAATGACGGAATGAAACGATGTTCATCATTCTTCAGTTTATCATTTTTAAATATGTACATGTATATCATTATTGATTTTGTCACTAAGCTGAAGTCACTTCGCCTGCACTTCTAATGTGTAAATTGTTGTATTTTTTATCTTACAATTTTTTATCTTTCATATCCAAGAGGACGAATTTGTTCCAGTTACAGACGAGTGTCTATCTGCTCCCTGTGACACTAACGCCCTCTGTGACAGCACTGGTGGGGGTTTAACGTGTACATGTGACATTGGCTATACAGGGGACGGATTTACTTGTACAGGTAAACAGGTTGAAACAACGGACCCAAGTATGGTAATTTACCCATAACCAAAATAACAACTGAAAAACGGAGAAAATAGGTCGGGGATGGAGCACCATACTTGGACCAAGCATTTTATTGAATCATATCAACAGACCCAAGGCATTGAATCAATCTAATCTAAAGGTGGGGCAGGTTTTGGTTCAATCTGTCGTTCTTGCTGGGAATACTTGTTGTCAACCCTTATAACACTGGAATGTTTTTGTAACCCTTTAACCGCCGATGTCGCATATATTCGGGTTTTACCTTTTTTATTAGCACATTAAGTACCACATTTCAAACATAAAATGTGACATCAATCAGCAATATTTGAAAACAGTTGACCTCCATTTTGTCAAATTTGAATAATTTTCACTCACTTGAAGTTGTGGATCGCGTCAGCGAGACACAACTTCAAGTGGGTGAAAATTCAGATTGAATAATTTGGCGGTTAAAGGGTTAAACCTGGAGACCAAAGGGTTTTTTCAATTTGAAATCATCATAAATGGCTTACTTAGCTCTTTCTGCTTCATGTGAATACCTATGGTCTACGATCATTATAATTTGTTTGTTCTGTCAGTGCTATGGTCGATTTTAGACTTCAGAATCTGACGTCTTTAGACGTCAGATTCTGACGTCTCAAGACGGTCCCCGGCTGGAAAGGCCAATCAATTATCATGAATATGTCACGAATCTATTTTGATGATCTGCCCAATTCAAAACAATTACACACCGAACGTGATTAACAATACCGAGGCTTCAGATGAATCATCATTATGATTTTATTATTTGATCATGTTGCAGTGTTTGATGTATGTGTGCCTGATCCATGTGGTTCTAACTCTGTCTGTGAAAGCGAGAATGGACAAGTGATGTGCACTTGTGGCAATGGCTACACAGGCGATGGATTTGTGTGTACAGGTAATAATAATATTATTCATGAGAGGATTACAACAAACATAAGTTTGTCCAATGCTGACCTTAGCTTTACAGATGATAGCCTAACAAAAATCCGGCTTTGGTAAACTTACTCTTATCCACTGCGAACTGAAGTTAGTCCTCCTGTTCGCAATAGATAGCCCTTATATCAAATCTAAAACAAACGATTTATGTAATCACAGTAATCCATGTACATATTACGGAAATAATGTTCTGTGTTGTACTAAATATGAATGTTTTAGTTTGATATCGTGTGTTTTTATATAATCTATGCATTTCATTATAACTGCATATATGCATTTACGTAAATATACAGGTTATAATTATTACTAAAATTGCTCTAAAATGGTAATCTTGAAAGCTAATTCAGTTTTACTTGTGGCTGTGAATTGTGTAATTGCAAAAGTAATTGCAAATAGCGAATATTATTTGGTATAAACAATAATGTAGCCTAACAAACTTATTGACATTCATTTGTGTTTGTTTCATCTGCCCTTTTGGCTGCGCAATTGCAGCGAGGCTATTATATAGCATACTTAGTAATTGACAAAACAAAACGGCAGGACAATGCTTGGATGATATCAAGAGTACCTATAATGCCATAGAGAGCACTGCATACTGCATGATTTTTAACAGTTTGAAACAGGACCACTCTGAGGGTATATTTACTTTGCTGGGGGTTGAGTAATTGTTCCCTTAAAGTTCCCTTAAAAGCTAGTTTGTGTGTGTATTGCGTTACAGATATTGATGAATGCTCCGGTAATCCATGTGACACAAACGCCATCTGTGTCAACACTGACGGAGGCTTTATATGTACATGCAGCCGCGGCTACGCAGGAGACGGACTTACGTGTACAGGTAATCTTTTACTCGTATGTATAACTTAATGGCAAAATTTAAAAATGCAACCTAACTTAAATCAATATTTATACTAAAGCCCTATATACAATAACACAATATTGAACCTTTTGACTTATACCTCATGGTAGGACAATTTTGAAATCAAATTTGTAAATATATAATGATCTCAGAGGAACATATAACTGTTTTACCAAAAAAACAACGTCGGCAAGAGTACTGTTGTGGATTAATTAATTGAATAATAAAATAAATTGGTTCTGGTGGAATTTCCACGTGGTTCACTGATAAAGGCCACGGTGGGAATCCTTTACTGTGATCTGAAGGGACTCTCACTATCTTCACTATCACGATTCTGACTGATCAGACATGATCGGATGTCTCATCAGCCATATATACATATGATAAAGTTAGCCTTAAAATTAGGTTCGAATCTATTTCAGATTAACATGACGATGCATTTTTTCATTTTTTTCGTGACATGCTAGATATAAATGAGTGCTCCGGTAACCCATGTGACACTAACAGCCTCTGTGACAACACGGATGGAGACTTTACATGTACATGTAGACGTGGCTACACAGGAGACGGATTTACTTGTACAGGTAATCATTTACTTGTATATTTTATATTAATGAATATATCTATTGTATGTCCCTGAATGAATGATATAATAATTGTGTTACAAAGTTGTGGATTTATTTGTTATGTAATATATCTACACGTATCAATATATATTTACATTATATTAATCCTGTTGGACTGTCTGAAGTTTACATAGGGGATTTGACAATGTGGGACTCTTTCTCATACTTTTCATGGATTTTTTAAATGGTTATAAAAGTTGTTTATATGAGAGTTTGAGCTCCTAAACACACCACATTCACCGCTGTTGGCGTCGGTAAAAATTTGGTTGCAAGTATTAGAAATAAAAAAACAGGCACTAAATATAAGTTTAACGTGGGTTTGTTTGTAATTATATGACAGATTCGTAACCTGTATTCTCTTTTTTTTTATGCTAGAGATAAATGAGTGCTCCGGTAACCCATGTGACGTTAACGGCCTCTGTGAGAATACTGATGGAAGCTTTACGTGTATATGTAACAACGGCTACACAGGAGACGGATTTACTTGTTCAGGTAATTATTTATTTAACCGCTTGTTAGTACATTGCTGGTCTGAATTGTAACATGTGTTCTGGTGATCCATCTGACAATAAAGGCCATCTGTGAAAACACTGATGGTTCCTTTACGCGTACGTGTAATGATGGCTGATGGAGAGATGGATTAACCCCTACAAGGCTGAATTATTTTTGTTTAAACCATTAGGACTAAAGTTTTTTTTCAATTTAAAATCAGTAGAAAGCTTTTAGTTCTTTCCTGTTCATTCGAATTCCTATGGTATGGGTCTACAGCCTCTATAAATATTTTGTTTCTTTCAGTTTGGGGATCGTCTTTAGACGTCAGATTCTAACTTATAAAGACGGTCCCCGCACTGAAAGGTTTAAAGTGTGCAGGTAATAACCAATCACATCCTTCTATTTCTTACATTGTTAAGTAAAAATATAAAAGTCGATGAATTTCAAAATTGTGGTTCTAATGTATTTAATTAAATCCATCCCCTAATACTTATCAAGTACTCACAAAACAGTTGCAGATTATTTAAAGATCGATATACATTTAAATGATTATTAGTGTAACAAATTATTTTAACTCGTCATGAATCTACAGTGCTCCACTAATCCATGTGGTAATAACGCCGGGTGTGAAAACACTGACGGTTCCTTTACATGTGTATGTAATGATGGCTACATGGGAGACGGATTGACGTGTACAGGTATTCATTATCTTCAGTTGTTTTACATTTAAAAGGCAAAATTGAGAGTTGAATAATCTTTATACAAATTGAACTACTAGTATACACTGACTAATTATTTTACGTTTTTTTAACTTGTGAATGAAGCCCATACTCACTTAATAAAAGAAGTTGCATAGTATATATTGCTTAAACGATTGTCCAATAATAAATTAGTGTGATGAAAAAAATTGACATTTTCTCCAGATATTGATGAGTGTTCCAGTAATCCATGTGAGACCAACGCCATCTGTGACAACACTGATGGAGACTTTACATGTACATGTGGCCATGGTTACTCAGGAGACGGATTTACTTGTACAGGTAATCAATGCTTCTCAAAAGGCAATATCTGCTTACTTTACAAGTAATATCTGCTTACTTTACAAGTAAGCAGACACTTACTTTTCGCTTTGTAGAGCAGTATATTCATTATTCAGGTTAATAGAAAGCACAGTAACGTTATGACGTTGGTCAAATCTACCTTCTCGTGACTTTACAGACATATAAACAAAAAATTGAAACTCTGTGTTGAGATCTTATTTTTAAAATATTTTGAAATTATATGTGTACTGACGAAATTCCTGAAAACGCCAATACATATATAACATGTCGTGGATTATTTATTGTAGTTACCTACATGTATGTTCAATATTACCATTTCAGTATTGTTATCTTCTCAAAGTTTCACATGAGAGAAAGGACAGCTGTTTTTCAAATATATATGATTTTTAAACTAATCTGAAAGTAGTTTAGGAAATAACTTGAGCTCCTGAACGAATAAATGAATGAATGAATAAATGAATGAATGAATGAATGAATGAATAAATGAGTGAATGAATAAATAATTGAATAAATGAATGAATGAATAAATGAATGAATGAATGAATGAATGAATAAATGAATGAATTAATTAATTAATTAATTAATTAATTAATTAATTAATTAATTAATTAATTAATTATTGAATGAATGTGCACATACTAGGTAAACTGGGACAGGACAACCTATTGGGGATATTGAGATGAATAAAATAACAAATGCCCTTTCAGACACAGGATTCGAAATTCGAACGCTACCTCTAGGTAACGCAGGCTCCCCACAATACTGAATCTTTTTTTAAGCAGCGGATAAAAAATATTTGTTCTTTGAAACCTGAATACCAAAGCACGGAACGAACCAGCAAGATCTGTCATTACAGCCAGCCCCCCCCCCCCCCCCCCACCAGGGACCCTGCCTAATTGAGATCATACACAAATTCTGCACACCCTACCAGTATTTTAGCTATTGTTATGTGGGTAAAGGCATTGAACAAAAAAATCTACATTACCGGATACATTCAAAGCCAGGTTTTTTTGTACCAGATTACCACTTATTATATAACTGTTTATGAAAGTTTATTTTGATTATTTTTTGGCATGATAGATGTAAATGAGTGCTCCGGTAATCCATGTGACATCAATGGCCTCTGTGAGAACACTGATGGAAGTTTTACATGTAAATGTAACGGTGGATACACAGGAGACGGATTTACTTGTACAGGTAATCACTCACTTAGGCCACAGTTTTTTTTTTCAATAAGTTTTCAAGAATTGTAATTCAAGATTCAAAGCAGGCGGTCGGAAAATAAAATAAATATACATATTTTTTTATTTTGTAACTGTAAACTTTTACAAAAACACTTTTTTTACCTGTTGACTTGTTTTATGTGAAATATATGCATATTTATTTCAATATATATATATATATATATTTATATCGATAAATAGCAGGTCAGCGGTATAATAAAATAAAAAAGCCAAAATTTCAATGTTAGTTTTTACTGATTTTCATTATTGTGACACGGCGGTTATGAGAACGAAATTAATCAAGCAATTCTCGCCTTATCCGCTGATTTGTACATTGTTTTATTGCATATATTTTATGCCAATATTCAGGTATGGGTAAATTACTTGACAATAAGCTTTTGCCTTCATTGTTCATTGTGTGTTTCATCATGCTTAGATATTGACGAGTGCTCTAGTAATCCTTGTGATAATAACGCCAGCTGTGAGAACACTGATGGTTCCTTTACATGTGTCTGTAATGATGGCTACATGGGAGACGGATTGACGTGCACAGGTAATCATTATCTCCAGTTGTTTTACATTGGTAAGGCAAGATTGAGAGTTGAGTAGTCTTTATACTATTGAATATTACATTGATTAATTATTTTAACAGCTAGCCCATGCTCTCTTTTGAAAAGAAGTCGTATGTAATTTTATGTTTAAGCAATTATCCGATAATAAATTAGTGTGATAAATATATTTTAATATTTTCTCCAGATATTAATGAGTGTTCTAGTAGTCCATGTGACACCAATGCCATATGTGAGAACACTGATGGAGGATTTACGTGTATGTGTAACAATGGTTATACAGGAGACGGATTTACTTGTACAGGTAATCATTTACTTCTATATATTAATAAAAAGCACAGTAAAGTATGTGACGTTGCTCAAATCTACCTTCGCAAGATATTACAGACAAAAGCAAAATATTGATACTCTGTGTTTATATCTCACGTTGAGAATATTTTGCCATTATAAATGAATGATAAAAAAAATTTGTGGATTATTGAGTTAACTACATCTATGTTCACTATTAACATTTCAGTCTTGTTGAGTGAACTTATTTGTACCAGATTAACACTTATTATATAATCGTTTGTGCTTTTTTTGACATGATAGAGGTAAATGAGTGCTCTGGTAATCCATGCGATACTAACGGTCTCTGTGACAACACTGATGGAAGTTTTACATGTACATGTGAACATGGCTACACAGGAGACGGATTTACTTGTGCAGGTAATAATTTACTTAAATGTTATGTTCTTTTGTACTTTGCCTTATTGCATATTCTTTATGCCAATATTTAGATTTGAGTGAATTAATTGATAATTAGCATTTTGTCTTCCATCTATGCTTCATCGTGTTTAGATATTGATGAGTGCTCTACTAATCCATGTGACACTAAGGCAATCTGTGAAAACACTGACGGCTCCTTTACATGTGTCTGTAATGATGGCTACATGGGAGACGGATTGACGTGTACAGGTAATTTATCACCGTATTCTGTTGTCTTGTATTGATTAGTCAAGAATTCAACAATAGACAATTAGCATGTAGTATTTGTATTATTAACTAACCAAATACTACTAGCGTAGTATTATTAACTAACCAAATACTTCCCTTACAAATTAAAACAATGACTTTTGCCAAATACGTTTTAAGTGTGTACCTGAAACTACCTATGTACAGATGTTGATGAATGCTCCGGTGATCCATGTGACACTAATGCCACCTGTGTGAACACTAATGGAGACTTCACGTGTACGTGTAATAATGGTTACACGGGAGACGGACTTACGTGTACAGGTAATCATTTATTTCTCTACTTTCCTTATAGAAAGGAACACAGACTTGTGCATCTGCGGCTAGATTCACATGAACATTACTTTACCTAAATTAACAAGATGTTTAATCTTGGATTTTACATGTTGGGAGTTTTTAAATTCAAATTTGAAAGATTATATAGTTTACAATGTAGACTATATAATCTTTCCGCTAATTAATCCAGAACAGCTATCTTGCTGTTCTTTTATACTACAAATAGAACTCCTTTTCCGGATGTAGATTCTACATCCGCAAAGGGAGTTCTTTTTGTAGTATAAAAGAACAGCAAGATAGCTGTTCTGGAATAATTAGCGGAAAGATTTTATATTTTAAGTACTATAATTTGAAAGATTTGTAGATACGAATATTCAGGTCTACGAATTTATCGTATTTGCGTTCATTCACCGATTTAAAATACACAAAATGGGTACATGTGTTCAAAGATTTGATATATAAAAATAAATATATAAATATATAAATATAATTTTTTTTATAGTCTTCATAACCTAGAAACACAGAGTCATGGTAAAACCTGTACACTGTGCCCGACATGCCTAGTATAAAAATAACAGTACATTACATCTGAATCTACTGTTTTAACAATAGACTGCCGTTGCCGGTTCATTTTCGAGCCAGAAGAATAACCGGAACAGTAAGTTTCAAGTATTTATGAAAAAGAATAGTTTGCAATAACTTGACAACGGTCGTGTGTACAGAAATTTTGATTACACTTCATTATCATGATTATATTAGAAAAAGTTGGTTTTCTTCCTTCTATTTTATTCAGACTCAGACTCAGACTCAGATTCATTTATTTGATCAAATAAAAACATTTACATATTTTGCTTATTAGCATAGCAATGATCAGGAGACCTCCATTAAAACCGTAGGTCGCTATCGTGGAGGCCACCTTAGAAAAAAAAACAATAATTGAATATGTATAATAATAAAAATAATAATAATAATAATAAAAAGAAGGTGATGAATAATAATAATAATAAAAGCAATAATGAATTATACATTTATACACATACCCAGCGAATACGAGGCGCCGACACAACGTTGGATAATTGTTGGGCCGACATCGTAGACGGCGGGCCAACACTGAACCAACATCGGGCCATAGCCCCATGCCCGCAGGATAAAAAACTATATAACATTATACGTTTTGTACACATACATAACAAACAGGAATATTACATTCGAAATTATAAAAAGTTAATAAAAAGTTGTTGGCGTACATTGACATACCCTCGATACTATGGGTGGTCAATTTTTCTTTGATAGTTATTGCACAGTTGTTTATGGTTTCTGGTATAGAAAAAAGTAATGACTGTTTTGCAAAATCATGTTCAATGCGACATTTGTATAGATCTTGATTCCTGGTGTTATGTGTGTGCTTATTTGCTTTAATAAAAAGATTTTGAAAGTACAGAGGTAAGTTATTTTTTAGATATTTGTAATAGAATTTCAGCTGTTTTATTTTGAATATGTCTTCAGTGTTTAAGAGGCGCAAGTTTTTAATAATTGGATCACAGTGTGCAAATATTTTGCTAAACGTTATGATTCGCAGACATTTTTTTGGAGTTTTGTGATACGAAATGGATTATGTCCCCAAACTAGCAAAGAATAATTTATATGTGGCAATACAAGGGAGTTGTAGAGTAAAAGTAGAACATCTATTGGTACAGTGTGTCTTAGTCTTGTCAATATCCCAATTACTCTTGATATTTTTAATGATATGTGATCTATATGGTTGTTCCAATTTAAATGTTTATTGATTATTAATCCAAGAAAATTAAAATTATCGACACAATCGATTTTGTTTCCATCTATTATTATTTCTGGTTCTATACTTTTTTTCTGTGGCTGATGAAATAATATGCATTTTGATTTAGGTACATTTAGAGATAATTTGTTAACTTTGAACCAGATAGATATTTTACATAATTCTCTGTTTATTAAATTATCATGTATGCCTTTCTTTGTTAATAAAGTTGTATCATCGGCAAAGAGAATAAACTGGAACAATTTACTTGAATTGTGGAGATCGTTCACATAAATCAGAAACAATAATGGACCGAGTATTGAACCCTGTGGTACACCAGTAGAAATTTTTTGATGGTCTGAATTAACATTGTCAAAGTTTACATATTGCGTTCTTTTTTCTAGGTAATTTTTTATCAATCCAGTCGAGTTTTTAGATAATCCGTAGTGTTTTAATTTATGTAGTAAAATATTGTGGTTCAGAGTGTCAAAAGCTTTTGATAAGTCCAAGAATATGCCAATGGGAGTATCGTCATTATCAATAAAGGATAATATTCTGTCTACAAGTTCTAAAGATGCCATTTCAGTGGCATGGCCTTTACAGAAGCCATATTGACCTTTAAAGAACAGGTTTGAGTTTTCAAAATAAGCATATAATTGTTGGTATATAACTTTTTCAAATATCTTTGAAAGAGATGGATCTGCGCCGTCAACCAAACCTGTGCCACCAGTCTGGCCACTCTCACAGCTTCTGGGAAACTTCCTAATGTAACTTTAGAATGTAAGTTTCAAGATGAATACTCCAACTCTTCAAATCGTCCCCTTGGGTATGAACAGGTGTATCAGCCACTTGATAAAGTGGCAGATACACCCTTTCATATCCAAGTCAGCTAAAAAGTTGCACCGTTTTAATTAACCTTTTCATTTCGGGAAACGAAATAACAATAAGAATGAATAATTCTAACTGACAATTTAGCAGGACACAATTTACGAATAACTATTTGGCAGAATTTGTTAAATGTGAATGTTCGCATAAGTCAATACACATACTTTTTTCGTCAATAAATATCTAGCTATAAGCAAAGATGTTATGCATTTCTGCTATTAGCTATGATGTCCACCACGCATCACTTTGGCAGCAGATAGAGGTACAGGTTATTGAATCCTTATTGCCGATCTCACTCTATGCCAAGAAATTGAATACATATGCCAATGGATTTACCTGGTAGTTTATTGAATAACATTGAACTGGAAGCTATTTGATGAAGCTACAGCAATGCATCTTTTCACAAGACTTGTCACGACCGGTTTGGTGAACAGAGACGCTCATCAAAGTCTGACAAACTGTTGGACCCGCGGAACAGTAGCATCGTTAACATTACAATCCTGTCAGCTGCATACTTCTTGTGTAAAAGACCCAAGTTATGACAATAGATGGCAATCTGCATGGAGCTGCTACAAACTTAACTGACATCAAAGTGCTTCGCAGAAAATCGTCAAGGGATTTATTTGCAGAAGATTAGCCTATAGTACACCAATGTGACATTGACCTTACATACGCTTTGCAACCATATTTATGCGATTGGGAACTCTTGTTTCAGTGTGAAATGACAACTCAAACATGTCTGTATGACAAATATTATGGGACAACTGATAAAAAAGAGAAGTCGACTATTTTAGAAATGACACACGTGAATTTATAAAAACGGAAAGGAGACGTTTCTCCTACAACAGATATCGTTCTGCACGACATACATATATGCCAAGTTTCAGGACTCTTTCCAAATTTGCACCTACAAATTGTCTTGTAGGGTTACTATTATGGCGTCTCATATTATAAGTACCAAAATTATTTCTGCCTTGCCGCAGCAACTGACCCTTTAACCCATATAGTGTAGCATTCATTTCTTACAAATAATTAAACAAAATGAAAGCACCTATCATCATCAGAATCAGGGACTGTGGATGCAGACCGTTCGAAGCATTCTCTTCCTTCAGAGCCTCCACAGATTTACTGTTACACCGATCTCCTTCACAAGGACAATGGAGTCCTGTCCAGTTGCCAGTGGTCATATTGCCTTCTACCGTCGCGTTCAGCATCGTCTGAACTTTCATCTTCAGAGAAGGGTAGACTTCTATGGAGCAGTCATGTTCAGACGCCGCAGGTTTGGACATATGACGTTTTTGCGACGTTGAATCAACATCATTGACGTCATTGACGTTGATTCAACGTCACATCAGCGTCGTGTGTCCAGTGGGAGGCTGCTTAACAAATTCAGCGTCAGACTTGGCAGCTCTGATATCATTACAGTATACACAACATTTTGTGTTAACGCCCCACCCGGAACGTTTACTGAAAATATTCGGTAACAAGTGCGATGAGTGCGATGACACAGCTTGCGATTTGTTCAGGTTAATTAGGCGCATGTAAGGTAAGCGCATGGTAAGGTATTTAATACAACCAGACATATAGGCTATATGTAGGATTTCAAATGCGATTTTCAGCTTTAAGCGGAAGAAAAATCACAGTATAAGAATAAGATGTCCTGCAAATGATATTGCGGTAATTGTTTAAGCATGTCATAGCTCGTTGTTATACCTTAAGTATCAATCACGACTGAATTTTAATTATTTATTATATCACAATATAAAATAGCCGGACTTGCAACGCTTGCCAGCAAATACGGGAATTTACCGGAATTGAATACTTTCTTGATTCTAAATTGATCGCCAAGAGATTTAATTATTACAGATAGTAGGCCTAAATAAAAAAAAACTATTTTACACATTTGAAATTGAAAGGCTTGGAGCAACAAAACAATTCCAAGTGGGTACAGATTCCAATATAATGATGACGCTCTCTTGTGAGGGGTAAATAATGCCGAAATAACGCTATATGCGGTAATAAATGCTGTGTTTTGAATCAGGCCCCTCTCCGGGCTTCACGCCCCCTTGCATTCAAAGTGTTATTTGCACACTCATATACGACATGTTGGCTGCTAGTGATACGATTTGTAATTTAACAAATTCTGCCAAATAGTTATTCGTAAATTGTGTCCTGCTAAATTGTCAG
>OZ024918.1:21591561-21631895 GCA_964017125.1 Flabesymbios commensalis | reverse complement strand
CTTTCATATCCAAGTCAGCTAAAAAGTTGCACCGTTTTAATTAACCTTTTCATTTCGGGAAACGAAATAACAATAAGAATGAATAATTCTAACTGACAATTTAGCAGGACACAATTTACGAATAACTATTTGGCAGAATTTGTTAAATGTGAATGTTCGCATAAGTCAATACACATACTTTTTTCGTCAATAAATATCTAGCTATAAGCAAAGATGTTATGCATTTCTGCTATTAGCTATGATGTCCACCACGCATCACTTTGGCAGCAGATAGAGGTACAGGTTATTGAATCCTTATTGCCGATCTCACTCTATGCCAAGAAATTGAATACATATGCCAATGGATTTACCTGGTAGTTTATTGAATAACATTGAACTGGAAGCTATTTGATGAAGCTACAGCAATGCATCTTTTCACAAGACTTGTCACGACCGGTTTGGTGAACAGAGACGCTCATCAAAGTCTGACAAACTGTTGGACCCGCGGAACAGTAGCATCGTTAACATTACAATCCTGTCAGCTGCATACTTCTTGTGTAAAAGACCCAAGTTATGACAATAGATGGCAATCTGCATGGAGCTGCTACAAACTTAACTGACATCAAAGTGCTTCGCAGAAAATCGTCAAGGGATTTATTTGCAGAAGATTAGCCTATAGTACACCAATGTGACATTGACCTTACATACGCTTTGCAACCATATTTATGCGATTGGGAACTCTTGTTTCAGTGTGAAATGACAACTCAAACATGTCTGTATGACAAATATTATGGGACAACTGATAAAAAAGAGAAGTCGACTATTTTAGAAATGACACACGTGAATTTATAAAAACGGAAAGGAGACGTTTCTCCTACAACAGATATCGTTCTGCACGACATACATATATGCCAAGTTTCAGGACTCTTTCCAAATTTGCACCTACAAATTGTCTTGTAGGGTTACTATTATGGCGTCTCATATTATAAGTACCAAAATTATTTCTGCCTTGCCGCAGCAACTGACCCTTTAACCCATATAGTGTAGCATTCATTTCTTACAAATAATTAAACAAAATGAAAGCACCTATCATCATCAGAATCAGGGACTGTGGATGCAGACCGTTCGAAGCATTCTCTTCCTTCAGAGCCTCCACAGATTTACTGTTACACCGATCTCCTTCACAAGGACAATGGAGTCCTGTCCAGTTGCCAGTGGTCATATTGCCTTCTACCGTCGCGTTCAGCATCGTCTGAACTTTCATCTTCAGAGAAGGGTAGACTTCTATGGAGCAGTCATGTTCAGACGCCGCAGGTTTGGACATATGACGTTTTTGCGACGTTGAATCAACATCATTGACGTCATTGACGTTGATTCAACGTCACATCAGCGTCGTGTGTCCAGTGGGAGGCTGCTTAACAAATTCAGCGTCAGACTTGGCAGCTCTGATATCATTACAGTATACACAACATTTTGTGTTAACGCCCCACCCGGAACGTTTACTGAAAATATTCGGTAACAAGTGCGATGAGTGCGATGACACAGCTTGCGATTTGTTCAGGTTAATTAGGCGCATGTAAGGTAAGCGCATGGTAAGGTATTTAATACAACCAGACATATAGGCTATATGTAGGATTTCAAATGCGATTTTCAGCTTTAAGCGGAAGAAAAATCACAGTATAAGAATAAGATGTCCTGCAAATGATATTGCGGTAATTGTTTAAGCATGTCATAGCTCGTTGTTATACCTTAAGTATCAATCACGACTGAATTTTAATTATTTATTATATCACAATATAAAATAGCCGGACTTGCAACGCTTGCCAGCAAATACGGGAATTTACCGGAATTGAATACTTTCTTGATTCTAAATTGATCGCCAAGAGATTTAATTATTACAGATAGTAGGCCTAAATAAAAAAAAACTATTTTACACATTTGAAATTGAAAGGCTTGGAGCAACAAAACAATTCCAAGTGGGTACAGATTCCAATATAATGATGACGCTCTCTTGTGAGGGGTAAATAATGCCGAAATAACGCTATATGCGGTAATAAATGCTGTGTTTTGAATCAGGCCCCTCTCCGGGCTTCACGCCCCCTTGCATTCAAAGTGTTATTTGCACACTCATATACGACATGTTGGCTGCTAGTGATACGATTTGTAATTTAACAAATTCTGCCAAATAGTTATTCGTAAATTGTGTCCTGCTAAATTGTCAGTTAGAATTATTCATTCTTATTGTTATTTCGTTTCCCGAAATGAAAAGGTTAATTAAAACGGTGCAACTTTTTAGCTGACTTGGATATGAAAGGGTGTATCTGCCACTTTATCAAGTGGCTGATACACCTGTTCATACCCAAGGGGACGATTTGAAGAGTTGGAGTATTCATCTTGAAACTTACATTCTACAGTTACATTAGGAAGTTTCCCAGAAGCTGTGAGAGTGGCCAGACTGGTGGCACAGGTTTGGTTGACGGCGCAGATGGTGGATGTGGTAGATTCCGGGTTGGCAGAACACGCCACTTTAATTCCCTCTATACTTCCTCTGAGCACCAGGTCATATCCCACATCACCAGTGATGTCAATACATTCCCAACATGACACGACGACGTCAACTGAAAAAAAAGAATAGATGTTAATGTTAGCCACCCCTCATAATTTATGACCTATAGTATTATGGTGATTCAAATGTAGCCTTTATATAAAGCAATGTATTTCCCGACGGTTGGAAAACTTCTCTCATAACTTACTATGATATTATAGTATATGGTATTCTGCTCTGCAAACCAAAAAATATACTTGAAAAGTATTGTAAAGTTTGGATAAAACAATTTAATATTACATTGTGACATTTTAATGTCGGGCACAAAATCAGTATATGACATATTAATGGCATAACATCATTATATTTATGGTAGCAAATGGTATTGTCCTGTCACTAATACATTATCATGTCAGAAAAATACATTGTAATTTAAAGATTGTGCAATATAACGTCAATGTATGCCATTACATATTTAATAAACTTTTTATTCTCGTAGACGAAAATTCAAGACCTATTTCTCCTGATGTATTTGTCGGAAAAACAGTAAACTTTGCCACAAAAATTGTTTGGCACCCGAAAGATGAGTTGTAGTTATTTAGCTTTACCTTTTAAAAAACCAAAAGTCGAATTCCCCTCATATGTAATACATAAGAGATTCATGACGTCATAATTAAGTCCCAGAGGTTTTAACTGATCCACTTCAATTTAATATTTGAAATCTCTACAAAAATCCAGGATTTTTTTTTATTAGTTAGCTATATCAAATCACCGTTACTGGGTTATAGGAGCATATTTACCACCGTTTGAAACTATTACGCAATACTGAGGTAATATTCCACCCTATTGACTAATTATAGACCTATTTCTCTTCTCCCATCTCTTTCAAAGATATTTGAAAAAGTTATATACCAACAATTATATGCTTATTTTGAAAACTCAAACCTGTTCTTTAAAGGTCAATATGGCTTCTGTAAAGGCCATGCCACTGAAATGGCATCTTTAGAACTTGTAGACAGAATATTATCCTTTATTGATAATGACGATACTCCCATTGGCATATTCTTGGACTTATCAAAAGCTTTTGACACTCTGAACCACAATATTTTACTACATAAATTAAAACACTACGGATTATCTAAAAACTCGACTGGATTGATAAAAAATTACCTAGAAAAAAGAACGCAATATGTAAACTTTGACAATGTTAATTCAGACCATCAAAAAATTTCTACTGGTGTACCACAGGGTTCAATACTCGGTCCATTATTGTTTCTGATTTATGTGAACGATCTCCACAATTCAAGTAAATTGTTCCAGTTTATTCTCTTTGCCGATGATACAACTTTATTAACAAAGAAAGGCATACATGATAATTTAATAAACAGAGAATTATGTAAAATATCTATCTGGTTCAAAGTTAACAAATTATCTCTAAATGTACCTAAATCAAAATGCATATTATTTCATCAGCCACAGAAAAAAAGTATAGAACCAGAAATAATAATAGATGGAAACAAAATCGATTGTGTCGATAATTTTAATTTTCTTGGATTAATAATCAATAAACATTTAAATTGGAACAACCATATAGATCACATATCATTAAAAATATCAAGAGTAATTGGGATATTGACAAGACTAAGACACACTGTACCAATAGATGTTCTACTTTTACTCTACAACTCCCTTGTATTGCCACATATAAATTATTCTTTGCTAGTTTGGGGACATAATCCATTTCGTATCACAAAACTCCAAAAAAATGTCTGCGAATCATAACGTTTAGCAAAATATTTGCACACTGTGATCCAATTATTAAAAACTTGCGCCTCTTAAACACTGAAGACATATTCAAAATAAAACAGCTGAAATTCTATTACAAATATCTAAAAAATAACTTACCTCTGTACTTTCAAAATCTTTTTATTAAAGCAAATAAGCACACACATAACACCAGGAATCAAGATCTATACAAATGTCGCATTGAACATGATTTTGCAAAACAGTCATTACTTTTTTCTATACCAGAAACCATAAACAACTGTGCAATAACTATCAAAGAAAAATTGACCACCCATAGTATCGAGGGTATGTCAATGTACGCCAACAACTTTTTATTAACTTTTTATAATTTCGAATGTAATATTCCTGTTTGTTATGTATGTGTACAAAACGTATAATGTTATATAGTTTTTTATCCTGCGGGCATGGGGCTATGGCCCGATGTTGGTTCAGTGTTGGCCCGCCGTCTACGATATCGGCCCAACAATTATCCAACGTTGTGTCGGCGCCTCGTATTCGCTGGGTATGTGTATAAATGTATAATTCATTATTGCTTTTATTATTATTATTATTCATCATCTTCTTATTATTATTATTATTATTATTTTTATTATTATACATATTCAATTATTGTTTTTTTTTCTAAGGTGGCCTCCACGATAGCGACCTACGGTTTTAATGGAGGTCTCCTGATCATTGCTATGCTAATAAGCAAAATATGTAAATGTTTTTATTTGATCAAATAAATGAATCTGAGTCTGAGTCTGAGTCTGAATAAAATAGAAGGAAGAAAACCAACTTTTTCTAATATAATCATGATAATGAAGTGTAATCAAAATTTCTGTACACACGACCGTTGTCAAGTTATTGCAAACTATTCTTTTTCATAAATACTTGAAACTTACTGTTCCGGTTATTCTTCTGGCTCGAAAATGAACCGGCAACGGCAGTCTATTGTTAAAACAGTAGATTCAGATGTAATGTACTGTTATTTTTATACTAGGCATGTCGGGCACAGTGTACAGGTTTTACCATGACTCTGTGTTTCTAGGTTATGAAGACTATAAAAAAAATTATATTTATATATTTATATATTTATTTTTATATATCAAATCTTTGAACACATGTACCCATTTTGTGTATTTTAAATCGGTGAATGAACGCAAATACGATAAATTCGTAGACCTGAATATTCGTATCTACAAATCTTTCAAATTATAGTACTTAAAATATAAAATCTTTCCGCTAATTATTCCAGAACAGCTATCTTGCTGTTCTTTTATACTACAAAAAGAACTCCCTTTGCGGATGTAGAATCTACATCCGGAAAAGGAGTTCTATTTGTAGTATAAAAGAACAGCAAGATAGCTGTTCT
This sequence comes from Flabesymbios commensalis, assembly GCA_964017125.1. Classification (NCBI taxonomy): domain Eukaryota; kingdom Metazoa; phylum Annelida; class Polychaeta; order Terebellida; family Flabelligeridae; genus Flabesymbios; species Flabesymbios commensalis. The sequence goes on along the minus strand of OZ024918.1, from coordinate 21,626,211 downwards.
GGATTAATTAGCGGAAAGATTATATAGTCTACATTGTAAACTATATAATCTTTCAAATTTGAATTTAAAAACTCCCAACATGTAAAATCCAAGATTAAACATCTTGTTAATTTAGGTAAAGTAATGTTCATGTGAATCTAGCCGCAGATGCACAAGTCTGTGTTCCTTTCTATAAGGAAAGTAGAGAAATAAATGATTACCTGTACACGTAAGTCCGTCTCCCGTGTAACCATTATTACACGTACACGTGAAGTCTCCATTAGTGTTCACACAGGTGGCATTAGTGTCACATGGATCACCGGAGCATTCATCAACATCTGTACATAGGTAGTTTCAGGTACACACTTAAAACGTATTTGGCAAAAGTCATTGTTTTAATTTGTAAGGGAAGTATTTGGTTAGTTAATAATACTACGCTAGTAGTATTTGGTTAGTTAATAATACAAATACTACATGCTAATTGTCTATTGTTGAATTCTTGACTAATCAATACAAGACAACAGAATACGGTGATAAATTACCTGTACACGTCAATCCGTCTCCCATGTAGCCATCATTACAGACACATGTAAAGGAGCCGTCAGTGTTTTCACAGATTGCCTTAGTGTCACATGGATTAGTAGAGCACTCATCAATATCTAAACACGATGAAGCATAGATGGAAGACAAAATGCTAATTATCAATTAATTCACTCAAATCTAAATATTGGCATAAAGAATATGCAATAAGGCAAAGTACAAAAGAACATAACATTTAAGTAAATTATTACCTGCACAAGTAAATCCGTCTCCTGTGTAGCCATGTTCACATGTACATGTAAAACTTCCATCAGTGTTGTCACAGAGACCGTTAGTATCGCATGGATTACCAGAGCACTCATTTACCTCTATCATGTCAAAAAAAGCACAAACGATTATATAATAAGTGTTAATCTGGTACAAATAAGTTCACTCAACAAGACTGAAATGTTAATAGTGAACATAGATGTAGTTAACTCAATAATCCACAAATTTTTTTTATCATTCATTTATAATGGCAAAATATTCTCAACGTGAGATATAAACACAGAGTATCAATATTTTGCTTTTGTCTGTAATATCTTGCGAAGGTAGATTTGAGCAACGTCACATACTTTACTGTGCTTTTTATTAATATATAGAAGTAAATGATTACCTGTACAAGTAAATCCGTCTCCTGTATAACCATTGTTACACATACACGTAAATCCTCCATCAGTGTTCTCACATATGGCATTGGTGTCACATGGACTACTAGAACACTCATTAATATCTGGAGAAAATATTAAAATATATTTATCACACTAATTTATTATCGGATAATTGCTTAAACATAAAATTACATACGACTTCTTTTCAAAAGAGAGCATGGGCTAGCTGTTAAAATAATTAATCAATGTAATATTCAATAGTATAAAGACTACTCAACTCTCAATCTTGCCTTACCAATGTAAAACAACTGGAGATAATGATTACCTGTGCACGTCAATCCGTCTCCCATGTAGCCATCATTACAGACACATGTAAAGGAACCATCAGTGTTCTCACAGCTGGCGTTATTATCACAAGGATTACTAGAGCACTCGTCAATATCTAAGCATGATGAAACACACAATGAACAATGAAGGCAAAAGCTTATTGTCAAGTAATTTACCCATACCTGAATATTGGCATAAAATATATGCAATAAAACAATGTACAAATCAGCGGATAAGGCGAGAATTGCTTGATTAATTTCGTTCTCATAACCGCCGTGTCACAATAATGAAAATCAGTAAAAACTAACATTGAAATTTTGGCTTTTTTATTTTATTATACCGCTGACCTGCTATTTATCGATATAAATATATATATATATATATATTGAAATAAATATGCATATATTTCACATAAAACAAGTCAACAGGTAAAAAAAGTGTTTTTGTAAAAGTTTACAGTTACAAAATAAAAAAATATGTATATTTATTTTATTTTCCGACCGCCTGCTTTGAATCTTGAATTACAATTCTTGAAAACTTATTGAAAAAAAAAACTGTGGCCTAAGTGAGTGATTACCTGTACAAGTAAATCCGTCTCCTGTGTATCCACCGTTACATGTACATGTAAAACTTCCATCAGTGTTCTCACAGAGGCCATTGATGTCACATGGATTACCGGAGCACTCATTTACATCTATCATGCCAAAAAATAATCAAAATAAACTTTCATAAACAGTTATATAATAAGTGGTAATCTGGTACAAAAAAACCTGGCTTTGAATGTATCCGGTAATGTAGATTTTTTTGTTCAATGCCTTTACCCACATAACAATAGCTAAAATACTGGTAGGGTGTGCAGAATTTGTGTATGATCTCAATTAGGCAGGGTCCCTGGTGGGGGGGGGGGGGGCTGGCTGTAATGACAGATCTTGCTGGTTCGTTCCGTGCTTTGGTATTCAGGTTTCAAAGAACAAATATTTTTTATCCGCTGCTTAAAAAAAGATTCAGTATTGTGGGGAGCCTGCGTTACCTAGAGGTAGCGTTCGAATTTCGAATCCTGTGTCTGAAAGGGCATTTGTTATTTTATTCATCTCAATATCCCCAATAGGTTGTCCTGTCCCAGTTTACCTAGTATGTGCACATTCATTCAATAATTAATTAATTAATTAATTAATTAATTAATTAATTAATTAATTAATTAATTAATTCATTCATTCATTCATTCATTCATTCATTCATTCATTTATTCATTCATTCATTTATTCAATTATTTATTCATTCACTCATTTATTCATTCATTCATTCATTCATTCATTTATTCATTCATTCATTTATTCGTTCAGGAGCTCAAGTTATTTCCTAAACTACTTTCAGATTAGTTTAAAAATCATATATATTTGAAAAACAGCTGTCCTTTCTCTCATGTGAAACTTTGAGAAGATAACAATACTGAAATGGTAATATTGAACATACATGTAGGTAACTACAATAAATAATCCACGACATGTTATATATGTATTGGCGTTTTCAGGAATTTCGTCAGTACACATATAATTTCAAAATATTTTAAAAATAAGATCTCAACACAGAGTTTCAATTTTTTGTTTATATGTCTGTAAAGTCACGAGAAGGTAGATTTGACCAACGTCATAACGTTACTGTGCTTTCTATTAACCTGAATAATGAATATACTGCTCTACAAAGCGAAAAGTAAGTGTCTGCTTACTTGTAAAGTAAGCAGATATTACTTGTAAAGTAAGCAGATATTGCCTTTTGAGAAGCATTGATTACCTGTACAAGTAAATCCGTCTCCTGAGTAACCATGGCCACATGTACATGTAAAGTCTCCATCAGTGTTGTCACAGATGGCGTTGGTCTCACATGGATTACTGGAACACTCATCAATATCTGGAGAAAATGTCAATTTTTTTCATCACACTAATTTATTATTGGACAATCGTTTAAGCAATATATACTATGCAACTTCTTTTATTAAGTGAGTATGGGCTTCATTCACAAGTTAAAAAAACGTAAAATAATTAGTCAGTGTATACTAGTAGTTCAATTTGTATAAAGATTATTCAACTCTCAATTTTGCCTTTTAAATGTAAAACAACTGAAGATAATGAATACCTGTACACGTCAATCCGTCTCCCATGTAGCCATCATTACATACACATGTAAAGGAACCGTCAGTGTTTTCACACCCGGCGTTATTACCACATGGATTAGTGGAGCACTGTAGATTCATGACGAGTTAAAATAATTTGTTACACTAATAATCATTTAAATGTATATCGATCTTTAAATAATCTGCAACTGTTTTGTGAGTACTTGATAAGTATTAGGGGATGGATTTAATTAAATACATTAGAACCACAATTTTGAAATTCATCGACTTTTATATTTTTACTTAACAATGTAAGAAATAGAAGGATGTGATTGGTTATTACCTGCACACTTTAAACCTTTCAGTGCGGGGACCGTCTTTATAAGTTAGAATCTGACGTCTAAAGACGATCCCCAAACTGAAAGAAACAAAATATTTATAGAGGCTGTAGACCCATACCATAGGAATTCGAATGAACAGGAAAGAACTAAAACCTTTCTACTGATTTTAAATTGAAAAAAAACTTTAGTCCTAATGGTTTAAACAAAAATAATTCAGCCTTGTAGGGGTTAATCCATCTCTCCATCAGCCATCATTACACGTACGCGTAAAGGAACCATCAGTGTTTTCACAGATGCCCTTTATTGTCAGATGGATCACCAGAACACATGTTACAATTCAGACCAGCAATGTACTAACAAGCGGTTAAATAAATAATTACCTGAACAAGTAAATCCGTCTCCTGTGTAGCCGTTGTTACATATACACGTAAAGCTTCCATCAGTATTCTCACAGAGGCCGTTAACGTCACATGGGTTACCGGAGCACTCATTTATCTCTAGCATAAAAAAAAAGAGAATACAGGTTACGAATCTGTCATATAATTACAAACAAACCCACGTTAAACTTATATTTAGTGCCTGTTTTTTTATTTCTAATACTTGCAACCAAATTTTTACCGACGCCAACAGCGGTGAATGTGGTGTGTTTAGGAGCTCAAACTCTCATATAAACAACTTTTATAACCATTTAAAAAATCCATGAAAAGTATGAGAAAGAGTCCCACATTGTCAAATCCCCTATGTAAACTTCAGACAGTCCAACAGGATTAATATAATGTAAATATATATTGATACGTGTAGATATATTACATAACAAATAAATCCACAACTTTGTAACACAATTATTATATCATTCATTCAGGGACATACAATAGATATATTCATTAATATAAAATATACAAGTAAATGATTACCTGTACAAGTAAATCCGTCTCCTGTGTAGCCACGTCTACATGTACATGTAAAGTCTCCATCCGTGTTGTCACAGAGGCTGTTAGTGTCACATGGGTTACCGGAGCACTCATTTATATCTAGCATGTCACGAAAAAAATGCATCGTCATGTTAATCTGAAATAGATTCGAACCTAATTTTAAGGCTAACTTTATCATATGTATATATGGCTGATGAGACATCCGATCATGTCTGATCAGTCAGAATCGTGATAGTGAAGATAGTGAGAGTCCCTTCAGATCACAGTAAAGGATTCCCACCGTGGCCTTTATCAGTGAACCACGTGGAAATTCCACCAGAACCAATTTATTTTATTATTCAATTAATTAATCCACAACAGTACTCTTGCCGACGTTGTTTTTTTGGTAAAACAGTTATATGTTCCTCTGAGATCATTATATATTTACAAATTTGATTTCAAAATTGTCCTACCATGAGGTATAAGTCAAAAGGTTCAATATTGTGTTATTGTATATAGGGCTTTAGTATAAATATTGATTTAAGTTAGGTTGCATTTTTAAATTTTGCCATTAAGTTATACATACGAGTAAAAGATTACCTGTACACGTAAGTCCGTCTCCTGCGTAGCCGCGGCTGCATGTACATATAAAGCCTCCGTCAGTGTTGACACAGATGGCGTTTGTGTCACATGGATTACCGGAGCATTCATCAATATCTGTAACGCAATACACACACAAACTAGCTTTTAAGGGAACTTTAAGGGAACAATTACTCAACCCCCAGCAAAGTAAATATACCCTCAGAGTGGTCCTGTTTCAAACTGTTAAAAATCATGCAGTATGCAGTGCTCTCTATGGCATTATAGGTACTCTTGATATCATCCAAGCATTGTCCTGCCGTTTTGTTTTGTCAATTACTAAGTATGCTATATAATAGCCTCGCTGCAATTGCGCAGCCAATAGGGCAGATGAAACAAACACAAATGAATGTCAATAAGTTTGTTAGGCTACATTATTGTTTATACCAAATAATATTCGCTATTTGCAATTACTTTTGCAATTACACAATTCACAGCCACAAGTAAAACTGAATTAGCTTTCAAGATTACCATTTTAGAGCAATTTTAGTAATAATTATAACCTGTATATTTACGTAAATGCATATATGCAGTTATAATGAAATGCATAGATTATATAAAAACACACGATATCAAACTAAAACATTCATATTTAGTACAACACAGAACATTATTTCCGTAATATGTACATGGATTACTGTGATTACATAAATCGTTTGTTTTAGATTTGATATAAGGGCTATCTATTGCGAACAGGAGGACTAACTTCAGTTCGCAGTGGATAAGAGTAAGTTTACCAAAGCCGGATTTTTGTTAGGCCATCATCTGTAAAGCTAAGGTCAGCATTGGACAAACTTATGTTTGTTGTAATCCTCTCATGAATAATATTATTATTACCTGTACACACAAATCCATCGCCTGTGTAGCCATTGCCACAAGTGCACATCACTTGTCCATTCTCGCTTTCACAGACAGAGTTAGAACCACATGGATCAGGCACACATACATCAAACACTGCAACATGATCAAATAATAAAATCATAATGATGATTCATCTGAAGCCTCGGTATTGTTAATCACGTTCGGTGTGTAATTGTTTTGAATTGGGCAGATCATCAAAATAGATTCGTGACATATTCATGATAATTGATTGGCCTTTCCAGCCGGGGACCGTCTTGAGACGTCAGAATCTGACGTCTAAAGACGTCAGATTCTGAAGTCTAAAATCGACCATAGCACTGACAGAACAAACAAATTATAATGATCGTAGACCATAGGTATTCACATGAAGCAGAAAGAGCTAAGTAAGCCATTTATGATGATTTCAAATTGAAAAAACCCTTTGGTCTCCAGGTTTAACCCTTTAACCGCCAAATTATTCAATCTGAATTTTCACCCACTTGAAGTTGTGTCTCGCTGACGCGATCCACAACTTCAAGTGAGTGAAAATTATTCAAATTTGACAAAATGGAGGTCAACTGTTTTCAAATATTGCTGATTGATGTCACATTTTATGTTTGAAATGTGGTACTTAATGTGCTAATAAAAAAGGTAAAACCCGAATATATGCGACATCGGCGGTTAAAGGGTTACAAAAACATTCCAGTGTTATAAGGGTTGACAACAAGTATTCCCAGCAAGAACGACAGATTGAACCAAAACCTGCCCCACCTTTAGATTAGATTGATTCAATGCCTTGGGTCTGTTGATATGATTCAATAAAATGCTTGGTCCAAGTATGGTGCTCCATCCCCGACCTATTTTCTCCGTTTTTCAGTTGTTATTTTGGTTATGGGTAAATTACCATACTTGGGTCCGTTGTTTCAACCTGTTTACCTGTACAAGTAAATCCGTCCCCTGTATAGCCAATGTCACATGTACACGTTAAACCCCCACCAGTGCTGTCACAGAGGGCGTTAGTGTCACAGGGAGCAGATAGACACTCGTCTGTAACTGGAACAAATTCGTCCTCTTGGATATGAAAGATAAAAAATTGTAAGATAAAAAATACAACAATTTACACATTAGAAGTGCAGGCGAAGTGACTTCAGCTTAGTGACAAAATCAATAATGATATACATGTACATATTTAAAAATGATAAACTGAAGAATGATGAACATCGTTTCATTCCGTCATTTCGATCTTTTAGACTTGATGAAACCAATGTCGCAAGTATCACAGCTTTTCCGGTGCAGTTAAAACAGATGTGTATGTATGTGTTTTTCCCAGGGGGGCTGCTCCCCATAAAGCTGGCGTCCTATCCGTGAAGGAGAAAACACGTTATTAGAGTAGTTTCTCATATAAAACGTGCGTAACGCGCGTTACTTGTTTAGGGGGTCAAAATGACATAAAACCTCAAATTAGGGGTATTTTTGAAGAGAAGAATGTTTAGAAATACAGAATTAAGGGTCATTTTTCAACCTTTGCTCAGCGGCAAGTGAAAAGGGGTCTTTTTTCAAGTGAACGGCAAGTAAAAAGGGGTCTTTTTTCAAGTGAGCTTGCATTGTTTAGGGGGCATTTTTCATAATTCACTTGCAGTGTTTAGGGGTGGTTTGCAAATCTCATCTTCACGGATAGGACGCCAGCTTTATAGGGAGTTGTCCCCCCCCCCCAGGTTTGGTTGACGGCGCAGATGGTGGATGTGGTAGATTCCGGGTTGGCAGAACACGCCACTTTAATTCCCTCTATACTTCCTCTGAGCACCAGGTCATATCCCACATCACCAGTGATGTCAATACATTCCCAACATGACACGACGACGTCAACTGAAAAAAAAGAATAGATGTTAATGTTAGCCACCCCTCATAATTTATGACCTATAGTATTATGGTGATTCAAATGTAGCCTTTATATAAAGCAATGTATTTCCCGACGGTTGGAAAACTTCTCTCATAACTTACTATGATATTATAGTATATGGTATTCTGCTCTGCAAACCAAAAAATATACTTGAAAAGTATTGTAAAGTTTGGATAAAACAATTTAATATTACATTGTGACATTTTAATGTCGGGCACAAAATCAGTATATGACATATTAATGGCATAACATCATTATATTTATGGTAGCAAATGGTATTGTCCTGTCACTAATACATTATCATGTCAGAAAAATACATTGTAATTTAAAGATTGTGCAATATAACGTCAAGGTATGCCATTACATATTTAATAAACTTTTTATTCTCGTAGACGAAAATTCAAGACCTATTTCTCCTGATGTATTTGTCGGAAAAACAGTAAACTTTGCCACAAAAATTGTTTGGCACCCGAAAGATGAGTTGTAGTTTTTTAGCTTTACCTTTTAAAAAACCAAAAGTCGAATTCCCCTCATATGTAATACATAAGAGATTCATGACGTCATAATTAAATCCCAGAGGTTTTAACTGATCCACTTCAATTTAATATTTGAAATCTCTACAAAAATCCAGGATTTTTTTTTATTAGTTAGCTATATCAAATCACCGTTACTGGGTTATAGGAGCATATTTACCACCGTTTGAAACTATTACGCAATACTGAGGTAATATTCCACCCTATTGACTAATTATAGACCTATTTCTCTTCTCCCATCTCTTTCAAAGATATTTGAAAAAGTTATATACCAACAATTATATGCTTATTTTGAAAACTCAAACCTGTTCTTTAAAGGTCAATATGGCTTCTGTAAAGGCCATGCCACTGAAATGGCATCTTTAGAACTTGTAGACAGAATATTATCCTTTATTGATAATGACGATACTCCCATTGGCATATTCTTGGACTTATCAAAAGCTTTTGACACTCTGAACCACAATATTTTACTACATAAATTAAAACACTACGGATTATCTAAAAACTCGACTGGATTGATAAAAAATTACCTAGAAAAAAGAACGCAATATGTAAACTTTGATAATGTTAATTCAGACCATCAAAAAATTTCTACTGGTGTACCACAGGGTTCAATACTCGGTCCATTATTGTTTCTGATTTATGTGAACGATCTCCACAATTCAAGTAAATTGTTCCAGTTTATTCTCTTTGCCGATGATACAACTTTATTAACAAAGAAAGGCAGACATGATAATTTAATAAACAGAGAATTATGTAAAATATCTATCTGGTTCAAAGTTAACAAATTATCTCTAAATGTACCTAAATCAAAATGCATATTATTTCATCAGCCACAGAAAAAAAGTATAGAACCAGAAATAATAATAGATGGAAACAAAATCGATTGTGTCGATAATTTTAATTTTCTTGGATTAATAATCAATAAACATTTAAATTGGAACAACCATATAGATCACATATCATTAAAAATATCAAGAGTAATTGGGATATTGACAAGACTAAGACACACTGTACCAATAGATGTTCTACTTTTACTCTACAACTCCCTTGTATTGCCACATATAAATTATTCTTTGCTAGTTTGGGGACATAATCCATTTCGTATCACAAAACTCCAAAAAAATGTCTGCGAATCATAACGTTTAGCAAAATATTTGCACACTGTGATCCAATTATTAAAAACTTGCGCCTCTTAAACACTGAAGACATATTCAAAATAAAACAGCTGAAATTCTATTACAAATATCTAAAAAATAACTTACCTCTGTACTTTCAAAATCTTTTTATTAAAGCAAATAAGCACACACATAACACCAGGAATCAAGATCTATACAAATGTCGCATTGAACATGATTTTGCAAAACAGTCATTACTTTTTTCTATACCAGAAACCATAAACAACTGTGCAATAACTATCAAAGAAAAATTGACCACCCATAGTATCGAGGGTATGTCAATGTACGCCAACAACTTTTTATTAACTTTTTATAATTTCGAATGTAATATTCCTGTTTGTTATGTATGTGTACAAAACGTATAATGTTATATAGTTTTTTATCCTGCGGGCATGGGGCTATGGCCCGATGTTGGTTCAGTGTTGGCCCGCCGTCTACGATGTCGGCCCAACAATTATCCAACGTTGTGTCGGCGCCTCGTATTCGCTGGGTATGTGTATAAATGTATAATTCATTATTGCTTTTATTATTATTATTATTCATCATCTTCTTATTATTATTATTATTATTATTTTTATTATTATACATATTCAATTATTGTTTTTTTTTCTAAGGTGGCCTCCACGATAGCGACCTACGGTTTTAATGGAGGTCTCCTGATCATTGCTATGCTAATAAGCAAAATATGTAAATGTTTTTATTTGATCAAATAAATGAATCTGAGTCTGAGTCTGAGTCTGAATAAAATAGAAGGAAGAAAACCAACTTTTTCTAATATAATCATGATAATGAAGTGTAATCAAAATTTCTGTACACACGACCGTTGTCAAGTTATTGCAAACTATTCTTTTTCATAAATACTTGAAACTTACTGTTCCGGTTATTCTTCTGGCTCGAAAATGAACCGGCAACGGCAGTCTATTGTTAAAACAGTAGATTCAGATGTAATGTACTGTTATTTTTATACTAGGCATGTCGGGCACAGTGTACAGGTTTTACCATGACTCTGTGTTTCTAGGTTATGAAGACTATAAAAAAAATTATATTTATATATTTATATATTTATTTTTATATATCAAATCTTTGAACACATGTACCCATTTTGTGTATTTTAAATCGGTGAATGAACGCAAATACGATAAATTCGTAGACCTGAATATTCGTATCTACAAATCTTTCAAATTATAGTACTTAAAATATAAAATCTTTCCGCTAATTATTCCAGAACAGCTATCTCGCTGTTCTTTTATACTACAAAAAGAACTCCCTTTGCGGATGTAGAATCTACATCCGGAAAAGGAGTTCTATTTGTAGTATAAAAGAACAGCAAGATAGCTGTTCTGGATTAATTAGCGGAAAGATTATATAGTCTACATTGTAAACTATATAATCTTTCAAATTTGAATTTAAAAACTCCCAACATGTAAAATCCAAGATTAAACATCTTGTTAATTTAGGTAAAGTAATGTTCATGTGAATCTAGCCGCAGATGCACAAGTCTGTGTTCCTTTCTATAAGGAAAGTAGAGAAATAAATGATTACCTGTACACGTAAGTCCGTCTCCCGTGTAACCATTATTACACGTACACGTGAAGTCTCCATTAGTGTTCACACAGGTGGCATTAGTGTCACATGGATCACCGGAGCATTCATCAACATCTGTACATAGGTAGTTTCAGGTACACACTTAAAACGTATTTGGCAAAAGTCATTGTTTTAATTTGTAAGGGAAGTATTTGGTTAGTTAATAATACTACGCTAGTAGTATTTGGTTAGTTAATAATACGAATACTACATGCTAATTGTCTATTGTTGAATTCTTGACTAATCAATACAAGACAACAGAATACGGTGATAAATTACCTGTACACGTCAATCCGTCTCCAATGTAGCCATCATTACAGACACATGTAAAGGAGCCGTCAGTGTTTTCACAGATTGCCTTAGTGTCACATGGATTAGTAGAGCACTCATCAATATCTAAACACGATGAAACATAGATGGAAGACAAAATGCTAATTATCAATTAATTCACTCAAATCTAAATATTGGCATAAAGAATATGCAATAAGGCAAAGTACAAAAGAACATAACATTTAAGTAAATTATTACCTGCACAAGTAAATCCGTCTCCTGTGTAGCCATGTTCACATGTACATGTAAAACTTCCATCAGTGTTGTCACAGAGACCGTTAGTATCGCATGGATTACCAGAGCACTCATTTACCTCTATCATGTCAAAAAAAGCACAAACGATTATATAATAAGTGTTAATCTGGTACAAATAAGTTCACTCAACAAGACTGAAATGTTAATAGTGAACATAGATGTAGTTAACTCAATAATCCACAAAATTTTTTTATCATTCATTTATAATGGCAAAATATTCTCAACGTGAGATATAAACACAGAGTATCAATATTTTGCTTTTGTCTGTAATATCTTGCGAAGGTAGATTTGAGCAACGTCACATACTTTACTGTGCTTTTTATTAATATATAGAAGTAAATGATTACCTGTACAAGTAAATCCGTCTCCTGTATAACCATTGTTACACATACACGTAAATCCTCCATCAGTGTTCTCACATATGGCATTGGTGTCACATGGACTACTAGAACACTCATTAATATCTGGAGAAAATATTAAAATATATTTATCACACTAATTTATTATCGGATAATTGCTTAAACATAAAATTACATACGACTTCTTTTCAAAAGAGAGCATGGGCTAGCTGTTAAAATTATTAATCAATGTAATATTCAATAGTATAAAGACTACTCAACTCTCAATCTTGCCTTACCAATGTAAAACAACTGGAGATAATGATTACCTGTGCACGTCAATCCGTCTCCCATGTAGCCATCATTACAGACACATGTAAAGGAACCATCAGTGTTCTCACAGCTGGCGTTATTATCACAAGGATTACTAGAGCACTCGTCAATATCTAAGCATGATGAAACACACAATGAACAATGAAGGCAAAAGCTTATTGTCAAGTAATTTACCCATACCTGAATATTGGCATAAAATATACGCAATAAAACAATGTACAAATCAGCGGATAAGGCGAGAATTGCTTGATTAATTTCGTTCTCATAACCGCCGTGTCACAATAATGAAAATCAGTAAAAACTAACATTGAAATTTTGGCTTTTTTATTTTATTATACCGCTGACCTGCTATTTATCGATATAAATATATATATATATATATATATTGAAATAAATATGCATATTTTTCTCATAAAACAAGTCAACAGGTAAAAAAAGTGTTTTTGTAAAAGTTTACAGTTACAAAATAAAAAAATATGTATATTTATTTTATTTTCCGACCGCCTGCTTTGAATCTTGAATTACAATTCTTGAAAACTTATTGAAAAAAAAAACTGTGGCCTAAGTGAGTGATTACCTGTACAAGTAAATCCGTCTCCTGTGTATCCACCGTTACATGTACATGTAAAACTTCCATCAGTGTTCTCACAGAGGCCATTGATGTCACATGGATTACCGGAGCACTCATTTACATCTATCATGCCAAAAAATAATCAAAATAAACTTTCATAAACAGTTATATAATAAGTGGTAATCTGGTACAAAAAAACCTGGCTTTGAATGTATCCGGTAATGTAGATTTTTTTGTTCAATGCCTTTACCCACATAACAATAGCTAAAATACTGGTAGGGTGTGCAGAATTTGTGTATGATCTCAATTAGGCAGGGTCCCTGGTGGGGGGGGGGGGGGCTGGCTGTAATGACAGATCTTGCTGGTTCGTTCCGTGCTTTGGTATTCAGGTTTCAAAGAACAAATATTTTTTATCCGCTGCTTAAAAAAAGATTCAGTATTGTGGGGAGCCTGCGTTACCTAGAGGTAGCGTTCGAATTTCGAATCCTGTGTCTGAAAGGGCATTTGTTATTTTATTCATCTCAATATCCCCAATAGGTTGTCCTGTCCCAGTTTACCTAGTATGTGCACATTCATTCAATAATTAATTAATTAATTAATTAATTAATTAATTAATTCATTCATTCATTCATTCATTCATTCATTCATTCATTCATTCATTCATTCATTCATTCATTTATTCATTCATTCATTTATTCAATTATTTATTCATTCACTCATTTATTCATTCATTCATTCATTCATTCATTTATTCATTCATTCATTTATTCGTTCAGGAGCTCAAGTTATTTCCTAAACTACTTTCAGATTAGTTTAAAAATCATATATATTTGAAAAACAGCTGTCCTTTCTCTCATGTGAAACTTTGAGAAGATAACAATACTGAAATGGTAATATTGAACATACATGTAGGTAACTACAATAAATAATCCACGACATGTTATATATGTATTGGCGTTTTCAGGAATTTCGTCAGTACACATATAATTTCAAAATATTTTAAAAATAAGATCTCAACACAGAGTTTCAATTTTTTGTTTATATGTCTGTAAAGTCACGAGAAGGTAGATTTGACCAACGTCATAACGTTACTGTGCTTTCTATTAACCTGAATAATGAATATACTGCTCTACAAAGCGAAAAGTAAGTGTCTGCTTACTTGTAAAGTAAGCAGATATTACTTGTAAAGTAAGCAGATATTGCCTTTTGAGAAGCATTGATTACCTGTACAAGTAAATCCATCTCCTGAGTAACCATGGCCACATGTACATGTAAAGTCTCCATCAGTGTTGTCACAGATGGCGTTGGTCTCACATGGATTACTGGAACACTCATCAATATCTGGAGAAAATGTCAATTTTTTTCATCACACTAATTTATTATTGGACAATCGTTTAAGCAATATATACTATGCAACTTCTTTTATTAAGTGAGTATGGGCTTCATTCACAAGTTAAAAAAACGTAAAATAATTAGTCAGTGTATACTAGTAGTTCAATTTGTATAAAGATTATTCAACTCTCAATTTTGCCTTTTAAATGTAAAACAACTGAAGATAACGAATACCTGTACACGTCAATCCGTCTCCCATGTAGCCATCATTACATACACATGTAAAGGAACCGTCAGTGTTTTCACACCCGGCGTTATTACCACATGGATTAGTGGAGCACTCGTCTATATCTGTAGATTCATGACGAGTTAAAATAATTTGTTACACTAATAATCATTTAAATGTATATCGATCTTTAAATAATCTGCAACTGTTTTGTGAGTACTTGATAAGTATTAGGGGATGGATTTAATTAAATACATTAGAACCACAATTTTGAAATTCATCGACTTTTATATTTTTACTTAACAATGTAAGAAATAGAAGGATGTGATTGGTTATTACCTGCACACTTTAAACCTTTCAGTGCGGGGACCGTCTTTATAAGTTAGAATCTGACGTCTAAAGACGATCCCCAAACTGAAAGAAACAAAATATTTATAGAGGCTGTAGACCCATACCATAGGAATTCGAATGAACAGGAAAGAACTAAAACCTTTCTACTGATTTTAAATTGAAAAAAAACTTTAGTCCCAATGGTTTAAACAAAAATAATTCAGCCTTGTAGGGGTTAATCCATCTCTCCATCAGCCATCATTACACGTACGCGTAAAGGAACCATCAGTGTTTTCACAGATGGCCTTTATTGTCAGATGGATCACCAGAACACATGTTACAATTCAGACCAGCAATGTACTAACAAGCGGTTAAATAAATAATTACCTGAACAAGTAAATCCGTCTCCTGTGTAGCCGTTGTTACATATACGCGTAAAGCTTCCATCAGTATTCTCAAAGAGGCCGTTAACGTCACATGGGTTACCGGAGCACTCATTTATCTCTAGCATAAAAAAAAGAGAATACAGGTTACGAATCTGTCATATAATTACAAACAAACCCACGTTAAACTTATATTTAGTGCCTGTTTTTTTATTTCTAATACTTGCAACCAAATTTTTACCGACGCCAACAGCGGTGAATGTGGTGTGTTTAGGAGCTCAAACTCTCATATAAACAACTTTTATAACCATTTAAAAAATCCATGAAAAGTATGAGAAAGAGTCCCACATTGTCAAATCCCCTATGTAAACTTCAGACAGTCCAACAGGATTAATATAATGTAAATATATATAGATACGTGTAGATATATTACATAACAAATAAATCCACAACTTTGTAACACAATTATTATATCATTCATTCAGGGACATACAATAGATATATTCATTAATATAAAATATACAAGTAAATGATTACCTGTACAAGTAAATCCGTCTCCTGTGTAGCCACGTCTACATGTACATGTAAAGTCTCCATCCGTGTTGTCACAGAGGCTGTTAGTGTCACATGGGTTACCGGAGCACTCATTTATATCTAGCATGTCACGAAAAAAATGAAAAAATGCATCGTCATGTTAATCTGAAATAGATTCGAACCTAATTTTAAGGCTAACTTTATCATATGTATATATGGCTGATGAGACATCCGATCATGTCTGATCAGTCAGAATCGTGATAGTGAAGATAGTGAGAGTCCCTTCAGATCACAGTAAAGGATTCCCACCGTGGCCTTTATCAGTGAACCACGTGGAAATTCCACCAGAACCAATTTATTTTATTATTCAATTAATTAATCCACAACAGTACTCTTGCCGACGTTGTTTTTTTGGTAAAACAGTTATATGTTCCTCTGAGATCATTATATATTTACAAATTTGATTTCAAAATTGTCCTACCATGAGGTATAAGTCAAAAGGTTCAATATTGTGTTATTGTATATAGGGCTTTAGTATAAATATTGATTTAAGTTAGGTTGCATTTTTAAATTTTGCCATTAAGTTATACATACGAGTAAAAGATTACCTGTACACGTAAGTCCGTCTCCTGCGTAGCCGCGGCTGCATGTACATATAAAGCCTCCGTCAGTGTTGACACAGATGGCGTTTGTGTCACATGGATTACCGGAGCATTCATCAATATCTGTAACGCAATACACACACAAACTAGCTTTTAAGGGAACTTTAAGGGAACAATTACTCAACCCCCAGCAAAGTAAATATACCCTCAGAGTGGTCCTGTTTCAAACTGTTAAAAATCATGCAGTATGCAGTGCTCTCTATGGCATTATAGGTACTTTTGATATCATCCAAGCATTGTCCTGCCGTTTTGTTTTGTCAATTACTAAGTATGCTATATAATAGCCTCGCTGCAATTGCGCAGCCAAAAGGGCAGATGAAACAAACACAAATGAATCTCAATAAGTTTGTTAGGCTACATTATTGTTTATACCAAATAATATTCGCTATTTGCAATTACTTTTGCAATTACACAATTCACAGCCACAAGTAAAACTGAATTAGCTTTCAAGATTACCATTTTAGAGCAATTTTAGTAATAATTATAACCTGTATATTTACGTAAATGCATATATGCAGTTATAATGAAATGCATAGATTATATAAAAACACACGATATCAAACTAAAACATTCATATTTAGTACAACACAGAACATTATTTCCGTAATATGTACATGGATTACTGTGATTACATAAATCGTTTGTTTTAGATTTGATATAAGGGCTATCTATTGCGAACAGGAGGACTAACTTCAGTTCGCAGTGGATAAGAGTAAGTTTACCAAAGCCGGATTTTTGTTAGGCTATCATCTGTAAAGCTAAGGTCAGCATTGGACAAACTTATGTTTGTTGTAATCCTCTCATGAATAATATTATTATTACCTGTACACACAAATCCATCGCCTGTGTAGCCATTGCCACAAGTGCACATCACTTGTCCATTCTCGCTTTCACAGACAGAGTTAGAACCACATGGATCAGGCACACATACATCAAACACTGCAACATGATCAAATAATAAAATCATAATGATGATTCATCTGAAGCCTCGGTATTGTTAATCACGTTCGGTGTGTAATTGTTTTGAATTGGGCAGATCATCAAAATAGATTCGTGACATATTCATGATAATTGATTGGCCTTTCCAGCCGGGGACCGTCTTGAGACGTCAGAATCTGACGTCTAAAGACGTCAGATTCTGAAGTCTAAAATCGACCATAGCACTGACAGAACAAACAAATTATAATGATCGTAGACCATAGGTATTCACATGAAGCAGAAAGAGCTAAGTAAGCCATTTATGATGATTTCAAATTGAAAAAACCCTTTGGTCTCCAGGTTTAACCCTTTAACCGCCAAATTATTCAATCTGAATTTTCACCCACTTGAAGTTGTGTCTCGCTGACGCGATCCACAACTTCAAGTGAGTGAAAATTATTCAAATTTGACAAAATGGAGGTCAACTGTTTTCAAATATTGCTGATTGATGTCACATTTTATGTTTGAAATGTGGTACTTAATGTGCTAATAAAAAAGGTAAAACCCGAATATATGCGACATCGGCGGTTAAAGGGTTACAAAAACATTCCAGTGTTATAAGGGTTGACAACAAGTATTCCCAGCAAGAACGACAGATTGAACCAAAACCTGCCCCACCTTTAGATTAGATTGATTCAATGCCTTGGGTCTGTTGATATGATTCAATAAAATGCTTGGTCCAAGTATGGTGCTCCATCCCCGACCTATTTTCTCCGTTTTTCAGCTGTTATTTTGGTTATGGGTAAATTACCATACTTGGGTCCGTTGTTTCAACCTGTTTACCTGTACAAGTAAATCCGTCCCCTGTATAGCCAATGTCACATGTACACGTTAAACCCCCACCAGTGCTGTCACAGAGGGCGTTAGTGTCACAGGGAGCAGATAGACACTCGTCTGTAACTGGAACAAATTCGTCCTCTTGGATATGAAAGGGTGTATCTGCCACTTTGCCAAGTGGCAGATACACTCTTTCATATCAAAGGGCACAAATTGTAAGATAAAAAATACAACAATTTACACATTAGAAGTGCAGGCGAAGTGACTTCAGCTTAGTGACAAAATCAATAATGATATACATGTACATATTTAAAAATGATAAACTGAAGAATGATGAACATCGTTTCATTCCGTCATTTCGATCTTTTAGACTTGATGAAACCAATGTCGCAAGTATCACAGCTTTTCCGGTGCAGTTAAAACAGATGTGTATGTATGTGTTTTTCCCAGGGGGGCTGCTCCCCATAAAGCTGGCGTCCTATCCGTGAAGGAGAAAACACGTTATTAGAGTAGTTTCTCATATAAAACGTGCGTAACGCGCGTTACTTGTTTAGGGGGTCAAAATGACATAAAACCTCAAATTAGGGGTATTTTTGAAAAGAAGAATGTTTAGAAATACAGAATTAAGGGTCATTTTTCAACCTTTGCTCAACGGCAAGTGAAAAGGGGTCTTTTTTCAAGTGAACGGCAAGTAAAAAGGGGTCTTTTTTCAAGTGAGCTTGCATTGTTTAGGGGGCATTTTTCAAATTCACTTGCAGTGTTTAGGGGTGGTTTGCAAATCTCATCTTCACGGATAGGACGCCAGCTTTATAGGGAGTTGTCCCCCCCCGGGGTGTTTTCTTAATGCAATGTAATGGAAACGAATACTGTATCTAACAAATATAAATAGTATATGTAAATTATTATAATACTCTCATAATAATGATAGCATCTATTTATATTTGCTACGATGCCTGAAATTATAACTAAATAATAATGCAAGTTTAATCAATGATCGTGTTCCATAGTGAAATGATTGAATATTTCGTAGATTTAAATATTACCTGAACACACAAATCCGTCTCCAATGTAGCCATCGTTACATGAGCACGTAAAGCCTGTCCCAATGTCTTCGCAAATGGCATTAATGTCACACGGGGCTATCAAACAGTCGTCTATTTTAGTTTAGTAGATAAGGTAACCTATTGTGCATTTTATGATTAAAGCATGAAATTTCTACCACTTGTAGAACATATCCTAAGGGTCTTTTTTAGATGTGGAGGTAAACTGGATTTGACCTCTGATGACCTCTAGAGGTCATTGACCTCGAAAGGTCAAAATATTCACTGGCAAAGCCAAAAAGTAGTGAAAATTGTATATTACAATGTCTATGATTTGTTTATGTGTCCCAAACGTGTGTCAACTACTCGACGAGACTGTTCTGAATCATAAACATAACACCAAGGTCATGTCAAGGTCACATAAAGGTCATTTAAAGGGCAAACTGACGGAAATTATTAAAATGTCCACTTTTTTTATCAATTCCCACACTGTGGTTGTGGAGTCATTTATTACAAAGGACTGGTTCTGACATATTCTTTGTCCTATGTATTTTCCACACACATTTGAGGACATTAGGGGCAGTATCAACCTTTGGGAAGGAGGCTATCTTCCACTTATTACGCTCCTTCCTCAATATTCAGTTGAGCGGCCAAATTACAATCATGCAGCATTGTTAAAGATTATTTTGGGCTCCCATAGCTAAATATTGATAAATAATTGGGTTTATGAAGTTTGACATAGGGTGGTGTTTTGTTTTACTGGAGTACCATCCGAAAGCAATTTTAAGGTCATGTCAAGGTCATTTCAAGGTCAAACTGGCAAAAACTGTCACCATGATCACATGTTTTCTTCAGAGTTGTTCCAATTTCTTTTTCGAACGTGTCTTCACTTAAAGGAGCCTGAGCTCCAGTCTGGTGGTTGCACATGCATACAATTTTTCTAGAATCACATCTATCTACATCAACCTACCGTTTTACAGGTGAGCCATATCTGATAATTTAAAGACAGCTCTGTTTTATTATCGTAATTTCCCTTAATGTAATTGGTTTTAGGCCTATTGGTTATACCTTTACTAGCATCCATGTAGCAATCATGTCTCCTTCAATAAGTTTGGTCAACAAAGCAGTGGCTTCTAATTCGGGACCACATCATTATCTATAGGCATAGATGCATAGTGTAAGCCATGTGAGCCATGGGTATGGCGTTAATGCCATCATCTTTATCTAGTCTCTCTAGTCTAATGTTCCAGGTAGCTGGACGTTATTAGGATACCACATAAATTTACAGAAAATGACGGCATTTTATACTGATTACTACTGCTCGATTAGAACATTGAATTATATATATATTCTTAGCGTGACCCTAATATCCTAATAGAAGTGGTGAGCCGGTTTTTATCTCACGTCCGTAGGGGAAGGGGGATTTTAGTCGCGCCGGGATCTAGCAAGCGTGAGGCATCAGGCGGTACTTAATTTTTGTGGGTGCAATAAAAAGTAGCGGTCATTTTTTTGCAATTTTTAAACACATTCTCAACAACTTGGGGATGTGCAAGTGAGTTATTAAACATGCTATCAAAATATCTTCCAGAGCTCAAAATCAAATTTTTTTGTAAGCGCAAGAACTCAAAACCTTAATCAGAAATTATCCTAATTTGTCTGAAATTTAAAATGGCTGCCAAAAATCAACTTTATAATTTATTGTGGCTGCAGGTTATTTTTCAAACATACAGGATACTAGGATTAATTTCTAGGCTACATCAATTTTTCAGAAAGCTCGGCAAAATATCGATGGCATGACTGCCAAATTTTCTCGTTAAATTAGGACCCTGTCACCATGATATAAATAAAATCGATTATTCCATCATTTTGTATTCAATTCATACTGAATAGACTGCATTATTTTCTATTAGGACATGGCGCTTTTCCTCCACTTATCGGCAACAATTGTATTATTACTAGACTAAACCGTTTATAGCCATCAAATAGGATATATAATATTAACTACTTTGCACATATACGATTCCGTTATTAAGTTCTAGTATTTCGTTATAATGATATATTATTTCGTTATAACGGTTTACTAATCCGTTATAACGATCTAATGCTCCGTTAAAGTGGTCTACTATTCCGTTATAACGGTCTAGTATTTCATGATAACGGTACCTTATTTCGTTATAACGGTCTAATCATCCATTAAAACGGTCTACTAATCCGTTATAACTGTCTACTATCCCGCTATAACGGTCTAGCATTTCGTTAAAACAGTCTAATATTCTGCTATAACGGTTCATTATTGCACTATAGCGGTCTAGTTCCGTTATAACTGGCTAGTATTTCCTTACAACGGAATACTATTTTGCTATAACGGTCTATTATTTCGCTATAACGGTCTAGAGTTTCGTTATAGCGGTCTACTAATCCGTTATAACGGTCTACTAATCCGCTATAACGGTATATTATCCTTTTATAACGGTCTAGTATTTCGTTATAACGGTCTACTATTTTGCTATAAACCGTTATAGCGAAATAGTAGACTGTTATAACGAAATACTAGACCGTTATCAAGGTCATAACTAAATACTAGACCGTTATAACGACCTACAAGATCCTAATCACGGAATAATAGACAGCTATAACGTCTAGACATTATAAAAATTTGGTAGACCGTTATAACGAAATACTAGACCGTTATAACGGATTAGAAAATAAATCCACTTCCGTAGATAACCGTGTTTTGGCTGATATAGATTTTTCTCTTTAAATTATCCATGTCTGTCTTGTTATCCTTGAAAATTTATAACAGTCTACTATTCCGCTACTATAACGATATACGATACCCTTTAACGGATTAGTAGACCGTTATAACAAATAAGTAGACTGTTATAACGGATTAGTAGGTATAACGGATTAGTAGACCGTTATAACGGATTACTAGGCCGTTGTAACGGGATAGTAGACAGTTATAACGGATTAGTAAACAGCTATAACGGGAGACTTAACCGTCATAACGTAATACAACACCGCTATAAAGAAATAGTAGACCGTTATGACGAAATACTAGACCGTTATAACGGATAGTAGACCGTTATAACGGAAGACTTTACCATTATAACGAAATAGTAGACCTCTATAACAGATTAGTAGACCGTTATAACGGACTAGTAGACCGTTATAACGGATGCGTATACCGTTATAATGGATTAGTAGACCGATATAACGTGATACTAGACCGTCATAACGAAATACTAGACAGTTATAACGGGATAGTAGACCGTTATAACGAAATACTATACAGTTATAATGGTATAGTAGACTGTTATACCGGGAGACTTGACCGTCATAACGAAATACTAGACTGCTATAACGGGGTAGTAGACCGTTATAACGAAATACTGGACCGTTATAACGGAATAGTAGACCGTTAAAAAGGATTAGGAAGCCGTTATAATTGACCGTTATAGCGTAATCCAGGCCTTCAAAACAAAATAATATACCGTTACAACGGGATAGTAGACAATTATAACGGATTAGTAGACCGTTATAACGAAATGGTAGACCGTTATAAGGAGATACTACACCGTTATATCGGAATAGTAGACCGTTATGACGGAAAACGTGACCGTTATAACGGAATACTAGACCTCTTTAATGGATTAGTAAACCTTTATAACGGATCAGTAGACCGTTATAACGAATTAGTAGACCGTTTTAACGTGAAACTAGACCGTCATAACGAGCTACAAGACCGTTATAACGGGATAGGAGGCTGCTATAACTAAATATTATATCGTTATAACGGAATAGTACACCGTTATAACGAAAGACTAGACCGTTATAACGGGATAGTAGACAGTTATTATGAAATACTAGACCGTTATAACGGGATAGTAGACCGTTATAACGGATTAGTAGACCGTTATAACGGAATAGTAGATGTTATAAGAGATTGAAAAAAAATCTCATTGTCATAAAAAAAAATCTTATTGTCATAAAAATATTTTGTTTTAGCTGATATAGTTATTTTCCTTTGAATTACCCACGCCTGTATTGATATCTGGGCGTATGTAGAACTCTCATCCTTGAAAATAATAATAATGAAAGAAATGGCTGCCAAGAAATCACTAAAATTATTATGCTTTTGCTAATTCTTCTTATTGAAAATTCCTCTCTCAGAGCATTACACGCCGTGATAATTACTTCATGGCACATCATTACGCATATAAGACAATCAACAGTAGTAATATACTTGTTCACTTGCATCCTACATAATGGAAACACCTTCAATTACAAGGGAGGAGGGGGGGGGGAGTATATTTTAAATATATATTTCCAAACTAAATTTTCGTGAAATAAATAATTGTCTGATGGTGTAAAGAAATGTTTAAATTTGAAATAAATAATTATTTCAGCTTATGAGCACCATCATTTAATAATCCTAAAAATTCGAGCCTCATTTATCTGGCATCAAGAAATGACTTTTAAGATTGTGAAGCCTCGTTTTGCTTGGATGGTTTGCCTCCAGATGAAGGCTAGGCTTAGTTTGGGATCCAAATTTGTAAGCAGAAAAATATACAAGGAAGTGAAGTAAATATATCTCCACACACAAACTGAAACAAATATATTGCTCGAGTGTGAAAAATATAATGCCCCCCCCCCCCCTCTGTCACTCATAGGCGAATATGCTAGCGAATGTTATGAATGAAAATATTTGAAATTCGCTCAAAATTCGCAACACTCGCCGAGTATTTGTAAGCGTTGGTAACAAATTCGCGAAATAGATACATATTGGTTTAAATGTGTGGTATAGCCCTAGTCACGATACCAATATAACATACTAGTATTGGACTATAACACTGGGAATAACATCATATCGCTGTATATTTTAAAATTCTGATTAACGTTGCCTCTCACTCTTGTATAAACCAATCGATGTACAAGACGGCTACAGTTGACATATAAAGATGGCGCCCTTCGGCTTCCTGAGATTGGGCTTCCAAGGTCAAGTCAATATCATTTCAAGGGTGTGTCTTTTCATATCGATGTCAATGACACCTAGAGGTCACTAGGGGTCAAATCTAGCTTACCTCACGATTTAAAATAAAGATCAGGATATGTGCTAATAATGTTAAAAGTGTCCTGCTTTAATCATGAAATGCACAATTGTTTCATTATGGGAGCTTAAACACTACACTATGTATTTTGCCTAACTTTCTGAAAATAATGATGCAGCCTAGAAATTAATTCTGGTATCCGGTATGAAAGTAAAAAGACATTTTTTTTAATGATTTTTGACAGTTTGACCTTGAAATGACCTTGATATGACCTTAACGGGTTTTTTTTGACGGTACCTCAGTAAAGCATAATCCCAACCCATGTCAGACTTCATAGCCCATTTATGTATCAATAGTTTGCCATGGGAACCCAAACTGATATTTAACAGCTGCTGCACACTGTAATTTTGCTCGTCCAATTAAACATTGGGGAAGGGGTGTAGTGAGGGGAGTACTAAGGGTGTATTTCCCCTCCCAAGTTAGATACTGCCCTCAATCTCCAAAAATGTACATGGAAAAGATATCTGACCAATATTGTGTCAAAACCAATCCTTTGAAATAGATGACTGCACCACTAGTATTGTTTCAATTGAATAAAATTGGATATTTTTGCTATTTGTTGCCATTTTGACCTCCAAATGACCCTAAAGTAACCTTGACATGACCTTGGTGTTATGTTTATGATTAACATCAGTCTCTTAGAGTATTTGGCACATTTCTGGAATACAAAAAACATCTTATAGATAGTGTAATACACAATTTTCACCACTTTTTGGCTTCGCAATTGGATATTTTGACCTTTCCAGGTCAATGACCCCCAGAGGTCACCAGGGGTCAAATCTAACCTACCTCCACATCTTAAAATAAACCCCAGGATATGTACTAATAATGGTGGAAGTTTCATGCTTTAATCATAAAATGCGCAATTGTTTCATTATGGGAGCTTAACCACTACACTATTTCTGGAATGCAACGCGATGCAGCTCGATAATAAAGGTACAAATAATAAAATGTAATTAGAACGAATTCTATATTTATAAATAGTAAATAAGCTAGAAGATATGTAAATTATTAAAATACTTTCATAATAATGACACCATCGATTTATATGTGCAATACGCTGACTGAAATTATAACAACATAATAATACAAGTTTACCCATCGAAATGAGCTTGAAATATCACCTGAACACACAAGTCCGTCTCCAATGTAGCCCTCATTACATATGCACGTAAAGCTTGCCCCTATGTCTTCACAAATGGCATTAATGTCACACGGAGCTATAGAACAGTCGTCTATATCTGCAATACAACGTGATGCAGCTTCATAATAGAGATACAAACTAGAAGATTCACCGTTTTTGTAAACAAAAACTGGAGATGTCTCCCTCAAGCAGCTGGGCGGGGGCCCTAGGGTAGTGGTTAGCACCACTGCCTTTCACGCCAGAGTTCGGGGTTCGGTTCCCGGACTCGGCGGTTTGAAAGAAACAAAAATGTTTCTTCCCCATCCACGTGTGAAAGTCAGTATTGTGGGGAGCCTCCGTGACCGAGAGGTAGCGTGCTCGGCCTCAGACCGCCAGGGCTCGAATTTCGAATCCTGTGTCTGGAGGACAGTGTCATCTCAATCATCTCACCATCCTCAGGAGGTTCTCCTGGCCCAGTTTAGCCTATATGTGCACAAAGGTGGCCTAAAGCCCTATTCATTTCATTTCATTTCCCTCAAGCAGCTGTTTAAATGTTGGGGCAGCGTCTAAGACGGTGGGCCAACATTGCAACAGCATTGGGTGAATGACCTCTGCTTGCTGTATAGCTAAGTGGACCATGTCAGCGGCTAACTCGCCTACAACACAATGCCCAGCAAACACTACACTCAACCCAATGCCAGTTTAACGCTGGTCCACCGACGCCGACTCTGGTCATCAACCATTCAACACTTGACAGTGATTTCTGTGGGCAGTGGTGTGTCCACAGAGTGAAAGCTGACACTGATCCAATGTCTGTTAAATGTTGGGCCATCGTCGCCAGTGCTGGACATATTTCCGGGTCAATGGTGGGCTTGTGTAGCATAGACTATACCAGCACGATGCTTTGAACCAAAGCTGGGTTAATGTTGGCCTGCCATCTGTGACGGTGGCCCACATTTAGTGTGAAACTATACACGACCCACCCCCACCCCGTTAACTAAATACTGGGCTAATGTTGGGTCAGCGTCGTAGACGTGGGCCAACATTAGCCCAGCATTGTGTCAATGTCGCGTGTTTGAAGAAATGGGACACTCACAGACTGAGACACACAGACAGGCTGAGCGGTCACAGGTAAACCAACATGTCTCCACCTCTATAGAGGGGGACATAAAAAAAGAATTAACCCTTGTCGAGCTAGGCACGTATTATATTCGTTTCAAAGCAAGCTTCAAATAAAAACAAGCCGACTTGTTGGAGATACCCAGTTCAAGAAGTATTTATTTATTTGTTCGTCATACAGGCATAAATAGCATGTTACATCTATACACACTTTGTGATCAATGTGGAGATTATTGTTTACAACAAAATAAAACAATTCTGTAAAATACATTTTCAGCTATTCTATGGGTATAGTTTTTGTGATACATATAGAGCTCGCGGTAATAGTTCTAGCTAAAAAAAACAATAATATTAACCCCTAGAACACATTCTGCGTTTTATTAGCACCTGTATAACCTCTGATAAACAATTGTTAAAAGTAAAATATGCCTTCAATCTTGCAACACTGATATAGGCCTATATTGGGACTTGGAGTTCACAAATAACATAAATGTTCAGTCACTTGAGATTGTGTGTCGCGGTAGCGAGACACAACCTTAAGTGACTGAAAATTTAAATTGAATAGTTCAGTGATCTAAGGGTCAACCCTTACACTGCTAAGCCTATAGTAATTTTAAATGTGTTTTATTGGCCGAGCAAATTTCTGTTATTGAGAGTGAAATTAGTGTTTAAACATTGATTTACAAAAGTTTGGATTCAAGTTGAACAAATAGGGGTATTTTCACGCACTTGATGTTGTGGGTTGCGGTAGCGAGACACAACTTCAGGTGATTGAAAATTTAAATGAAAAAAAAAATCCAAAAATAGTTCATTTTCCAATTTCTTATGACTTCACTTCACTATCATAATTCGACTCTCATGTTTGAAGAATAGGAGTAATTGATTGATTACCTGTACAAGTAAATCCGTCTCCTACGAAGCCAATGCTACATGTACATGTAAAGTCTCCATCGGTGTTGTCACAGATGGCGTTTGTGTCACATGGATTACTGGAACACTCATCAATATCTGTAACGTGATACCCACAACTTACAATACAAAATAGCTTTAGAGGTTTACCGAAACTAGGTGGTTCCGTATAATATGGTGCAGATTTCAATGTTAAATTCGGACTTGCAAGCGTTTATCCAACCCAACATTAATTTGCATGATATTATAAAATGAAACAAATGTGGTTAAGGCCACCTTTGTTCACATATAGGCTAAACTGGGCCAGGAGAATCTCCTGGGGATGGTGGGATGAATGAGATGACACTGCCCTCCAGACATAGGATACGAAACTTGATCCTCGGCGGTCTGAGGCCGAGCACGCTACCTCTCGCGAGCCCACGATTTCCGACTTTCCAAGCAGGCAGCTCTAACCACTGCACAAGGGCCCCGCCCATTTATTTGCATACCATTGGTCTTGTAAAGTAGTGTTAGTTATATCAACCAATCGGCGACCACGGTAGCCTAATTTTAAGTTGATATACAACATAACAGACAGTATAATAATATTGATTAATATTTCAGTTGAATTTTTTGGGCCACGAGTTTTTGACAAGGTAAGATTTTAGGCACCTGCATCTGATAGGTAGAGATGGCCATATCGACCAATCAGATAAAATGTCTAAGATATAGGTTATCATCATCTTCAACCATTTAAATATTTCATTGTTCGGATTTTACCTTATCTCGTCAATATTGAAGCAAATTATTACCTGTACTTAGGTAACTAGTAAGCCCGTATTCTGTGTAGCCACCGTTACATGTGCATGTAAACTATACTCAAATTGTATGGACCCCTATTAGTAGGCCTGCTAAGATAAATATAAAATATGGCCAAACCTGTAGTTTTTAGTACAAATATTTCTTTTGGCATATTATGTTCTTTATAATCTTCTGCAACTTTTAAGATAAGAACACAAGCTGAGGCGGCCTTATTTTGTCCTCATTTGCAAAAATCCAAGATGGCCATTATTATGTTCTGATTTTATATTCAAGTTGTTTTTACATTTGTGTCGTTGTTCTGGCGCAACATCTGTAACTTTGTGAAATATTGATAATAGATGTTATCGCGGCTCTGAATTGGTTTCCCAGGTGTGAGAAAAAAAGCACATTTCTACTTATTTGGAAGCAAGTTTAAGGCACATTGCGTTGCAGTGGCGGTCATTTTGGATTTTGTCCTATAGAAGATGAAAAAAGGAGCAAAAAATGTTTATTCGAGAAAATAATACTGCTGCCATTGTTTAATAATAATGGTAGCTATATGACCTTCGGAAACATCATAACTGAATTCACCGACCCCAAAAATGTTATTTTAGACACCGAAATGCTGTTTTTTTGTGTTCATTGTGAGCCAAGCCGTGATGCACAGTTTGGCGGCCATTTTGTTTTTGAATTTTGAGCTGGATAAAGACAAAATAGAGCTTGGAATGGGGCAGATTTGGAATCAGCGTACCCAAATTGTGTAAGAACAAATACATGCCAAATTATACTAAAAAATGCCTTAACAAGTCAGAAATTTCTATAATAGTGTGAGAATATTCAGACTTTTTGATTCAATCCTTGTTTTTCAGAACAAGAATAGAAACAGCAAATAGAGGGACAGAAATATCCCAGTATTTGGTCATGTATTTTTAAATAAAATACCCAAGCACAACAGGGTTTTTTTATAATTGAAGGGAACTTACAAAACCACGTATACTTTAATAGCAACGAAAAACGTTTTTTTAATAAATTATTTAATATTATTATTTGACATTCAGATTGAATTACTGTTTCATGGACTTTCAGCAGGCATTTACTGGATGTATTGAACAGTTTTCCCGTCAAAAAATAACATTTCAATATTGTTTGGAAATATCTTTATATATAATACCATCAATGGACATATTTTATGGAAAAACTTCAAAGAATTTTTTTGGATTTTATTAAAATATTTTCAAATATGAACACAACAGCTCCACGATATAACATATTTATGATATCCTTTGGAAACATTCTGGTGGTGTTTTCCGAAATATTAAGAAAAACTTATAACTTTTATACTGGGATACGGAGAAAATACACATGCTTTTTACCCTGATTACCAAGAGGGTTACAATTAGAAAAAAGAAGAACACATTTAATTACCTGTACAAATAAACACAATATGCTAGATTTTTACTCTGATGCCATATGAATTGTATTTATTATCAAAAGCAATAAATAAATAGTGTGAGAAAATTCGGACTAGTTGATTCAATCCTTGTTTTTCAGAAAAAGCAGAGGAAAAGTAAAAAGAGAGACAGAAATATTCCTGTATTTGTTCATGTTTTCTTAACTAAAATACCCCAAGCACAAACATATTTTTTGTAATAGAATGGAACTTACAATACAATGTATGCTTTAATAGCAACATTATTTTTTTCAATAAATTATTAAATATTATTATTTGTCTTTCCGATTGGATTAGTGTTTTATGCAACTTTCTGCAACCATTGACTTGATTGTAGGGTTACAATTATAAAAAAGTACACATTTTATCACCTGCACAAATTATTCCGTTTCCACTGTAGCCATCGTTACATGCACACGTAAAAGAACCTTCAGTATTCTCACAGATGGCGCTAGTGTCACATGGATTTGTGGAGCATTCGTTGTCATCTGGAATACAATTTTTACTTCTGATATCATATGAATTGAAAATATTTTTAACAGACAACGGCAAAATAGTGTGAGAATATTTGGCCAGTTCATTTATTTTACTTTCATTTTGATTTGGGAGACAATTTTATAAAATATCGAAGGATAATAAATTAAATTAAAGTTCAAAATGACCTTATTATGGTGGATTATATAATCAATGAGGTCAATGGATTTTGTTGAAACTGTCTCATTTTGTGTATACAAGAGACATGGGGCTAATTAAGAGAGTTAGTCTACTTTTTTTTCAAATCGAAACGACTAATTTGTATTTGATACCTGCAAATGCACAACTCAGTATCAGCTTACTTATAATGTGATACTGCCTTTGGATTTGCACATAAGTACAATTACCTGTACAAATAAATCCGTCTCCCATGTAGCCACTGTTACACGTACACGTAAAGGAACCATCAGTATTCTCACAGTTGGCGTTAGTGTCACATAGATTCGATGAACATTCGTTGTCATCTGGAACACAATGACAGTCAAATAAACACAATAGATTAATGTTGGGCCGACGTCACAGACGGCTTAACCCTTTAACTGCCAAATTATTCGATCGGAATTTTCACCCACTTGAAATTGCGTCTCGCTGACGCGATCCACAATTTCAAGTGAGTGAAAATTATTCAGATTTGACAAAAAGGAGGTCAACTGTTTTCAAATATTGCTGATTGATGTCATATTTTATCTTTAACATTTTTAAAAGGTGGTACATAATGTGCTAATAAAAAACGAAAACCCGAATATATGCGACACCGGCGGTTAAAGGGTTAACATCAATAATCTGACAATCATTTGGTCAACCTCCAGTGTCTGTTCCGATTAGCTCTAGTGAAGTCGTACTCGTCTTGTAGCAGTGTGCTGAGATTATCTTAAACGTTAAGCTGATTGCTAAATCCATTTTAACCGGTAGATTCCTGTTGTGAACAAATAAATGAAATGAATCGGGCTTTAGGCCACCTTTGTGCACATATAGGCTAAACTGGGCCAGGAGAGAGGATGGTGAGATGATTGAGATGACACTGTCCTCCAGACACAGGATTCGAAATTCGAGCCCTGGCGGTCTGAGGCCGAGCTCGCTACCTCTCGGTCACGGAGGCTTCCCACAATACTGACTTTCACACGCGGATGGGGAAGAAACAGTTTTGTTTCTTTCAAACCGCCGAGACCGGGAACCGAACCCCGAACTCTGGCGTGAAAGGCAGCGGTGCCAACCACTACCTTAGGGACCCCGCCCTGTTGTGAAGAAACAACTTAGTTCGTGTAGAAAGTGGTTAAAAAGCAGTACACATTTTATTACCTGTACAAATAAATCCGTCTCCTCTGTAGCCATCGTTACATGCACACGTAAATGAACCATCAGTATTGTCACAGTTGGCGTTAGTGTCACATGGATTTGTGGAGCATTCGTTGTCATCTGGGACACAATGGCGGTCAAATAGACAACACATAAAAATTGTAGACTTTTCACTCTATTGTTATAAAAATTGTAAATATTATTAGCAGACAAGAACAAAATATTGTGAGAATATTTGGGCAAGTCCGGTAAGAATAGAATAGTTTAGCCTCCTGTGACACCCAGCTATTTACCCTCATTTTTATTCACCTCTAGATGAGAACAAGTATCCCGATTTTTCATCTTAACCCTTACACTGCTTAGCAGGGCTACCGTCCTTTACCTGTATATAATATATAAGTTAAATTATTTATTTTAGCGCTTCAAGGGTTAAATTAAAGTTCAGAATTACCTTATTATGATGGGTTATCAGGTTATAGGCCT
Source organism: Flabesymbios commensalis (assembly GCA_964017125.1). Lineage (NCBI taxonomy): Eukaryota > Metazoa > Annelida > Polychaeta > Terebellida > Flabelligeridae > Flabesymbios > Flabesymbios commensalis. Next base: position 21,593,785 of record OZ024918.1, on the reverse strand, counting down.
ACCAATTTTTGTAGTTTATGAATTTAGCTTAAAATGTACAATTTGGGGCCTACATATGACAGCGGAATAAGGGTTACATTTTTTTATTATTATTCTGCAAAGCCAAAAGGCAGTATCTGCTAACTTGTAAGGTGATCTGGTACTGCCTTTGTGCTTTGCACGGCAGTAGTATTACCTGTGCACGTCAATCCATCTCCCCTGTAGCCATTTTCACATGTACATATAAAGGAGCCGTCAGTGTTTTCACAGATGGCGTTAGTGTCACATGGATTTGTGGAGCATTCGTTGATATCTACAATAATATAATAAAAGAAGTATGCAAGATCAGACAAAATAACAACTTTCTCGAAATTAACTGCTTTGCCTAATTATCTTAAATATACACGTAAACCTTCCATTAGTGTTGTCACAAATGGCGTTAGTGTCACGTGGACTACCAGAACGCTCATTTATATCTGCAGAAGTTAGAAGAGTTGAAATGTTTGAAGTCTCATATTTCAGATATTCTAATAAAATTATAAATTAAAGCTTTATGCAATTACTTGACTGTAAACATATTTGTAAACTGAAAATGACAATACTGATTATTTCCATTCAAGTGATTGCAAAGACAGTGGTACAAAACTTTCTTATATACTAACGTTACATATTACACTTTGGTATTTTCATTAACCCTTTAGCCGCCAAATTATTCAAGATAGAAAGTAACATTAATCAGCAAGATTTGACATTTTTTGATCTCCATTTTGTCAAATCTGAATAATTTTCACTCACTTGAAGTTGTGTCTCGCTGACGCGATCCCCAACTTCAAGTTAGTGAAAATTATTCAGATTTGACAAAATGGAGATCAAAAAATGTCAAATCTTGCTGATTAATGTCACTTTCTATCTTTAACAGGTTTAAAAGCTGATATGTAATGTGCTAATGTAAAATGTAGATGGCGAATATGGACGGCACCGGTGGTTAAAGGGTAATAATATTTAATGTTATTTTGCTGTGAGGTGGGACTCCCTGTAACTATTCACAGCGCAAAGTGAATGAAAAGATGTTGAAAGATAGCAATACATACGGGGTTTAAATACGTATTTTACTTAGTTTAGTTAGCAGCTATGAAATAAAAAATAAAACAAATACTCAACTAATAAACAGTTTAATATTAGGGATTATTCTATTTCGATTAAAACCAAACAGATGAAGCGATGCTATTCTTCTCAGAGTTAAATTGCATTTCCCCTACCACTTTGAGCTATTATATGCGATCGAGACACCATCATGTATGCAAAAGTGGACGTCAATTCCTACCTATACAAGTGAATCCGTCTCCTGTATAACCACTGTTACATGTACAAGTGAAACTTCCGTCAGTGTTGTCACATATGGCGTTATTGTCACATGGATTGTCAGAGCATTCGTTAATATCTACAACAGTTAGCAAAACAGTTGGAGTGTTCCACAGGAGTACCATTAGTTCAGATATATCAATATTTTTTTTTAATATTTTATTTCATTTTTTGTTGTCAACGCATCCGATACACTTGCTTGATATAGTGATACTTGTAAGCTTCACCAAATAGCAAAATATCTTCTGATTATTTGTAAACTCTAAAATAATGCTGAAAGTTATGAAATTATTGTATAACTATAAAGTAGTATAACATGTCTAAGGTACAGTAATATTACATGTAAATCTACGTTCACAATTTACGAAGCATAAGCTATGATAATAATACATGCTTGAATAATTACTGCTCGAGAACCAGAGATTATATCTGCATTTTAAGTTGTAGGCCTACATTGTATCCTGAACATGTATGGGCAATATTAAAACCACCTGAAACAAAAATATCGAGAAACTAATTTACATAGTGTAATGTATATGGACACTTACATTGGCCTACTGATTTACTGATTTTGTCTGTGAAACATTTTGTGGACATTTCTGGTTTTACCTGCATATCTAAGTCCGTCTCCTGTGAAGCCACATGTAATCTACAGTATTGTCACAGTATTGTCATTGAATCTTGAATTAAAATTCTTGAGAACCAATTAATAAAAAAAACTGTGGCCTAAGCAAGTGATTACCTGTACAAGTAAATCCGTCTCCTGTGTATCCACCGTTACACGTACATGTAAAACTTCCATCGGTGTTCTCACAGAAGCCGTTAGTGTCACATGGATTACTGGAGCACTCATTTATATCTGCAGAAATGAGTAAAATTAAAA
>OZ024918.1:21579061-21586561 GCA_964017125.1 Flabesymbios commensalis | reverse complement strand
CAGCTTCCAGTTCGGTGTCCTCCACTGTCAGATCCGTGCATCCCCTGTAAACCACGTCCAGAACGACAGAGATCCCTGATTGAAAAAAGAATCACCGGATTTGCATTAAAGGCTTTTCAAAAATGTACCCGTATCTTTGGATTGATAATTCGTCCCCTTGGATATGAAAGGGTGTATCTGCCACATTGAAAAGTTGCAGATACACCCTTTCATACCCAAGGGGACGAATTGTTGTTTCTTTTGACATTAGCCCATCTTATCTCTGGCCACGCCGTAGCCAGAGATGAGATGAGCTGATGTCAAAAGAAACTATTTGATTGTACAAATACCGTCTTGTATTCGTTGGGTTCCTAACATTCAGACAAAAAATAAAATAAACTAGATTGCCTGTTGCTGAAACAACATAAAGTGAGTTTGGACAGTTGGAATGGAGAGCCTGGCTGGGCAATAATTTGGAATTTTACCTGATTTGACTGGATTTTAGAAACAGTTTTTACATATCGGCCACTTTTCATTTCTTGTCGCCATTTTGAATTTTGTCGGCCATTTTGGATTTTGTTGACCTTTTTGGATTCTGGCCCAGGCTAAGATCATAAAAAAATCGGCCATTTTATTTTGGATTCTTAATATGACCATATAATGTAAGCATGTCCATAGGCCAGATGTAAATGATGTAAGGACGACTTCGAGATTTCTTATTTCGGACATACATATCCAAAGTAAGAAATATTGGAATTTCGGCTTTATATCTCACTTAACTGGTAAATGCGCAAAACAAAAATTAAAAAACTTACGCAGTTCTATAGCCTATGGACAGGTTTATATCACATGGTCATGTTGAGAAGCCAAAATGAAATTACCGATTTTTAATGATTTTAGCCTGATTGTGTCGCTTTAAACTTATGATCTGTCTGCACCATGAGACTTACCTATGATGACAGTATAAGTGCCGGGCATTTGGCCGCCATACATCAAACATGTCTGCCCTGCTGCACACGTGACCACACTAGTTGTGTTTGAATTGGTCACACATGTGTCGGTGTCAAAGACCGCCTCCAACAACGCCTGAAGAGTTGGGTCCAGAGTTGTCATCCAGAGACATTCTACACAGTCCACACTAAGACCTGACAACCAATTAACCATATTATCAGCAAGCTGTAACATTCTACACAGTCCACACTAAAACCTGACAACCAATTAAACCTATTATCAGCAAGCTGTAACATTCTACACGGTCCACACTAAAACCTGACAACCAATTGAACATATTATCAGCAAGCTGTAACATTCTACACAGTCCACACTAAAACCTGACAACCAATTAAACATATTATCAGCAAGCTGTAAGACTCTACACAGTCCACACTAAAACCTGACAAATTAAACATAATATCAGCAAGTTATAACATTCTACACAGTCCACACTAAAACCTGACAAATTAAACAGATTATCAGTAAGCTGTAACAATTTACACAGTCTACACTAAAACCTGACAACAAATTAAACATATTATCAGCAAGCTGTCACATTCCACACAGTCCACACTTAAACCTGACAAATTAAATATATTATCTATAAGCTGTAACAATCTACACAGTCCACACTAAAACCTGACAAAAAAAATAAACATATTATCAGTAAGCTGTAACATTCCACACAGTCCACACTAAAACCTGACAACCAATTAAACATATTACCAGCAATCTGTAACATTCTACACAGTCCATACTAAAACCTGATAACAGATTGGACGCCTTTATGCACAACTGAGCCAACCCCCAAAAATTCGAAAATGAGTTAAGTGTGCCAAGTGATAGACATTATAGCCTTTATTTAAAAATTTACCGGAAGTCCAAATTGCACCAAACACGCCACCCGGTTGCAAGAACAGGAACAGTACATGTAAAATCTCAAGATTCATTTATGCACAACTGGACAAGCCCACACATGTATTTCATCCATCAGCCTGACAGTCCCCGTGATTTCACCTCAGCTATAAACGTTACACGTGTTTTACTAAAGACATGTCACAGCTAGATCTACAGAAGACATAGAGAACCTGTAATATGCTTATTGATGTATTTTACTACATTTTTGGTAAATTGACAATAAATGTGGCTTGGTCCACTTGTGCATAAATCAAAAATTGATTTATGCACAAATGGACCAACCCACACCTATATTTTTTCAATCATCCTCGCAGTTCCCGTGATTTGACCAAAACTCTAAAAAGGTACATAATTATATTTTTAATATAATATATCTACAGAATATGTAGATAGACCGTAATGTGTCTATTATTGTAAATTTTCTACATAATTATATTTATATTTGTTTAATTTACGATAAATGTGGGTTTGACCAGTTGTGCATAAAGGAAAATGGTCATTCTTATTTCGTCCCCTTCGGGGTTAGAAGGTGCTAAACTGCCACTTTACAAAGTGGCAGTTTAGCACCTTCTAGCTCCAAGGGGACGATTTATGCACAACTGAACCGCCGAGGCTCAAAACCGGAGGTATCTGAAGATGTGCATATTTTTCATGAATAGAGAATGTGAATGTGGTGTGCTAGTTCAAGTCAATATTTTTCTCCTTCGTTTTCTTGAATTTTACAGTAGACCATAAAATTCAACTGCATTTATCTCAAAACGAACTTTTGGGGTTGGTCCAGTTGTGCACAAAGGCGTCCGATTAAACATAATATCAGCAGGCTGTAACATTCCACACAGTCAAGAATAAAACCTACATAACAAATTAAACTTTTTAACAGCATGCTGTAACATTCTACACAGTCGAGACTAAAACCTAGTAACAAACAAAACATTATATAAATAAACTGTAACATTCCACACAGTCCAGAGTAAAATCTGACATAAAACTAGACACTGCTAAACATACTATCTGTAAGCTGTAACATTCTACACAGTCAATAGTAAAACCTGACAACAAATAATTAACCCTAATATCTGCAAGCTGTAACATTCTATACAATCCAGAGTAAACCCTTACAACAAATTAAACATGTAAAGCCATAATTTATGTAATCCGTAATAGTCCACACAGTCCAAAATCTGAAAATAGAAGCTCAAAACTAATTAAACGTGCTATGAGGAAGCTGTAATAGCTGCATAGACAGTCCAGAAAAATTATTATCCTGCTAAATTGATAAATTTATTTCAATTTTCGCACACTTGAAATGGGTCAAAATTACTCATATTGTTTTTTTTAATTTGAGACCAAATATTTTCAAATTTAAATTTTTGAACACACATTTCGCTCCCGATAACAGCAGACTAATCCAAGCAAACAAGAGACGTTTAACAAATGTTGGATTGATGCTGGGCCAGCGTCGTAGACGGTAGACCAACATTAAGCCGAATATATTTGGCTTTTCATTTTTTATTTGCACATTAACAGATTAAGTACCACCGATTACACATGTTAAAGGTAAAATGTGACATCAATCAGCAAGATTTGAAAAGAGTTGACCTTCATTTTGTCAAATCTGAATAATTTTCACCCACTTGAAGTTGTGGATCGCGTCAGCGAAACACAACTTCAAGTGGGGGGATTCTAATTGAATAATTTACCGATGAAACGGTTAACCATGTTATTACTCAGCTGCCGTAACCAGGGTAGCATCATGCACAGTAACTGTTCAGACTAATCTTGACAGAAATATGGAACAGTCTGTCACAAAACGGAAACATTCAGTCTAAAGCCTGTCAACGAAAGTAGCGTGTTTTACTAAAGCCGGCCATAGACCATGTGGCATTCGATCGATCAATTAATCAATCAATAAACAAAATCTATAGCGCCTATATCGTCAGCGGACCGAGCTGAGCGACGCACAAATCCTTAGCGTGATCATGTGTCATAATCGACGCCAAAACAGGCTCGTCAACAGAGAGCCGAGCTGCTGAGGAGCTGGGGTGGGAAAGCCAGATCAAGTAGGTGAGATTTAAGTAATTTCCGGAATGTTCAAATTGATTCGGCATTATGTATTGACACAGGCGTTCCATAGGCTAGGCCAGATGTAGAGAAAGCTCTTGACCCAGTCTTAGTTTTTCTACGAGGAACAACAAATCTATTTGTATTTGTGGAGCGTAGGTATTTTGAGCATTTCGGCCGAACAAGTAAGTCAGCCAGATATGCAAGTTAGTTGTCTTTCAGGGTTCGAAAAGTTATTGTGCATATTTAAAAATGAATGCCAAAGTTGACAGGAAGCCAATGTAATCGTTTAAAAATGGTTACCACTGTTGCAAAGCAGTTCTAAACGCGTTGTAATCTAGCGATATCTTTTTTTGGTATATTGTAAAAAAAAATAAGTTACAATAATCTAACTTGCTACTGACCAGTACCACTGCAATGTGCTTAGCAAGATCTAAGGACAGACTTTTTCGAATTCGACGCAAAACACGGATGCGATAGAAGCATGCCCTACATGTTTGGGATTTGTGTTTTCGAAAATGCAATCTACTGTCGAATACTACACCAAGATTTTTGGCTGATGCAGATGGATTTGTGTCTAGAATCAGGCATGGGAAATTATTTAAGAATTTTTCTCGTTGAAATTTGGTCCCAATGAAAAAAAATTCTATCTTACTAGGATTAGGCTCCAGTTTAGATCCAGACCGACACGGTCATTACAAAATGTTGCAACTTCCCAATAGATTCCTTAGCGTTGGAAACGGATAGAGACATGTAAATTTGAGTATCATCGGCATAAAGATGGAGGTTTATCTCAAAACTGGAGATGATAGCGCTGAGTGGTGTAGTGTATACGGTGAAAAGCAGAATGCTACGCAGCATCCATGTTACGTAGCATGCTAGGCAGCGCCGTATTTATACCACCAGTAGGCTATATAGGCCATTGGCCTAGGGCCCACCACATTTGGGGGCCCACTGAAACCTCTTTTTACACGCACGTTCCATGCGACATGCTCATTCTCTCACATATATATGACTGTACTTTATTGTAGATTTGGGGGGCCCTATTCTGTATCATAGTGATACAGCAACTGGTTGGGGGCCCCTGTGATACAATGACAATTTTCATGAAATTCATGTTTTTCTGGTGCTTTTGACATCAACAACAGCATCTGGCAGCGAGCTCTAATTCCTATTCTGTACCGATCGGTGAATAACTGATTGGGGGCCCCTGTGTTTTACTGTTCAATGTTGAAATCCACAAGTGTCACTACATCCAGCTGGCGTGGCCCGGGGGGGAGGGGGGGGGGGCTGGTCGGAGTATTTTTGAAATAAATATTTTGAGATTGATTTTTTATTCAATAAATAATTGTCTGAAGGACATGCTGTAAATAAATATTTAATGGCACTCAAAAAAATATTTGCCTCGCGTCGCTCGGCATCTTTAAATGAAGCTTAATTTTATTAAGCCTCGCCTCGCTCTTCTTCTTAACCACCACATCAATACTAAGCCTAGTTTGAGATCCACCTTTTACACTGAAAAATCAATTTTAAGATGGTTAAATAAATAAAATATTGCAATAACTGGTAACAGGCAATCTCCATGGTGAATGGTATTACTGGGCCTGTAAACGTGTAGACTTGCTGTCCCCCTATACCAATATGTACCTTACTAAGCCTAGTACATTTGGAGGTTTGATAAACATGGTATCAGCAACAATGCAACACTAAAAAACGGCTCTTTTTTATTAAAAATGTTCGTATTATGTCATAATTTGGTATTAATCAAAGATTTAAAAAATGAAGGGTAAATCTATATGGTGACAGTGACTGTCATGTTATCAAACTCTACATCAGTGCATGTTACGTTTCAAGGAAAATACACAAAATCCAATTTCAATAGCATGCAAATGGACCATTTTAATTGTTCAGAGTGGTTCTCCAGGATCTGAGGTCTGGGGGCTTGAAGTGGCTCCCCAGACCCCCTACTTATTGGGGACCAATAATTATTTTGGTCTACGGCCCTCACACACCTAAATCCGGCGCTGATGCTAGGCCTATATATTCTGCGTAGTTTTTTGTGTTGCGTAATGCGTAACATGTTTCAATAAATAGGGCTGGTTCTATCTTCGTAGCATGTTACAATATTTTTGGCAACAGAGTTATCTGCTGCGAGGACCAATATAATTGCAGGGTATGAGTGCGTCATAACCTGATTCTTTACATTTATTCTTTTTTGAAACCAAACAATATATCAAAAAAAATACTCACTTGCTTGAACCAGAGATAGAAACAGGAGGTGACAAAACACAACCTTCATTCTCTTGGTGACAATGTGTCAATCAGCTTGGATTTTTGACGTGAATATTTAAGTCTCCGTATATAAAGCTATTTCGCTCTCACTTTCCCGTTTATGTTTACCACTAGATTGGTGCACCTATTTTTGATACATTGTCATCCCGTTTATATATAACATGCCAGGCAACTTGGTGGATATAATCTGCTGCCACGACATCTTGTTATCTCAACATTATGGTTCATAGTGTGTCATTATCGCGGTGTTTGCGTCCGGGTGGCGGACTAAGATGATTTGAAATAACAGATACGTGATTTAGTAAATACAAAATGGTGGTAAACATGTTAAAAGGGTACATGAATCAACCTTAACTGATGACGGCATAGTGTTTTTTATGTTTTAATCAAAGGATAAGGAGAAAAAATATAAAATTATTCCCATTTAAATCTTCAAACACCACATTCATGAAAAATTCATGCTGCTTTGTTTTATCAATATTGATATATTATCGGCATGATCAATGCGTAAATTAGGAATCAATCATTATTACTCTAATTGCTTGTTTTGACAGTTTTGACATTGATTAAAAATGACGAATCAATTGTTTAAATAACATGAATAACGTAATTTCAAGTTCGCAAAACACTGTCATGTTACATATATCCCCGCAAACACGAGACGTTGTCCCAATGTTGGACCAATGCTGGGCCACCGTCTTTGACGCAGGCCCAGGATTGGCCCAACTTCGGGTCAATGTCTCGTGTTTGCAGGAATTCACAATGATTATTATGTGGATTTCCACCGCAATTCACCTCTCATATTATTGCGGTTGAGTGAATACTGATTTACGTCGCTTTCTGCACAATCATGGCAATATCGCGACAGAAAGAAGCCGGAAGTCGGGTATATGCCCCATTCTTAATTCGAATGACAAGGGTTCTTTATAGTGCGCAGTATCATAGGCAGCATTGTACACTCCAGGCCTTTGAACAGTTTGGAGCACTGTATATGCACAGTCTTGTGGTTATGCCGAATATCTGTCACGTCGGAGCAGATGGCTTATCTCCAAAGATAAATTATGGTATTGTGTGGAGCCTCTCTTTAGTCTGTATGTCCACTCACTCACTCACTCACTCACTCACTCACTCACTCACTCACTCACTCACTCACTCACTCACTCACTCACTCACTCACTCACTCACTCACTCACTCACTCACTCACTCACTCACTCACTCACTCACTCACTCACTCACTCACTCACTCACTCACTCAC
>OZ024918.1:21459061-21576561 GCA_964017125.1 Flabesymbios commensalis | reverse complement strand
TTTGAAACATAATTTTCAGTTATGGTTGCTAATTTTATGTCAGCTTGCTTGTGAATTAACATTTCCATCTATTTAAATGACATCCAAATTTAAATAATTGTATCTAACACAATATATTTTATCAATTAAAACGATACACATATGCAATATTACTCATGCAAAATCCAAATAATTGCTATTAAGCACATTTTTCCCATTTACTTCTTAGTTCGTTCGTACGTTATGTTTTATCACGATTACTGTGTAAGATAAGTTAAAAAAACTGCATAACATCCATATATTGGATAGTTAATTTAGTAACGAGGTGTCTAGAAATTATTGTTTTCAAAAATCACGCCCCGGGGGAGGTGGGTGAAGAGGGTTTTTTTGTATACGCGGATCATGCAAAACGTGTAACTTGTGATTTAAAGGGTTATTTGCATAAATTAATTTATTATTTTTAATGAAGTAATTTTATTATTATCGTATCACAAAATATCTTCTAGCAACATAAATAGCTAGTATTTAATTCTTGGATTACCTAGAGTTGAATAAATATATGCAACATGCCTCTTAGGAAATTAAATTTACAGATTAAAATTCAGGGGGGGGGGGGGGTAGATATGTTTGATGACCCAGTAATTTTTCCTGCTACTGCGCTGTTTCTGAAACGAAATTATTTTATTACGTCATAGTTATCTCATCCAATCGAACCAGGAGATCCCCGGGATTCGTATCTTAATCACGGAGATCTCAGGGGCTCGTCACAAACGGTTTATTGTCTTGTAAAATCCCGCCCCAGTAGAGGGGGTGGGGATGGTTTTCATATCCGATTCACATATACATGTAGCCTTCAATACTTGTAATTTTGGCTTTAGGAATAATTACATATATTAAAGAACGCCATATTTGTTATGTTTTTTCACATTGCATCTTCTAGTAATAACTATTACTACTAGTGTTTAATTCTTGGATTTAATACCTAGAGTTGCAAAATATGTACACCGTGCCTTTTATGAAGTTAAAGTTAAAGTTAGGGGGCTACCATTTAATATCCAGGGGGGGGGGGGGGCAGGGATATTGGGATGGACCAAAAATATTTTTTTCAATATGATCCAGCTCATGGTTATTTTTTTCCAGCTGTACGGTTAACAAATTATTTATTTCAACCACTTTTGGAACGACTTTCAAAAATTGCCAATGTATTATTTATTAAGGCTATATAATATGATATTAGCCTAATATTTTGCAATGTGAGAAACTGAATATCTCCAGAATCTTCAAAATTTCATCGGCTAGAAAATAGTTTAGTACGCCAAAACATGTGGGCTTGCCCGATATGCCATAAATTATTTATTTCAAAATGGGATCGACATCAAATTATTTTTTCACCTTCTCCCTGCCTTTAATTATTTATTTCGAAAATATCCCTGCCCCCCCCCCCTGGATATTGAATGGTTGCCCCCTCACTGCTTGAAATACAGGGGTGTACCTACGTTTGATCACCCATTATTTATTTTCAAGTCCGAATATTTTTAGTGCAAACAAGCTGATATTGAATAGTTATCTAATATAAGGTTAGGTGTCTAGAAATTATTGTCTTAAAAAAGCCCGCCCAGGGGGGCGTGAATGTGGAGGGTTTTCATAGCCGACTTACTTATACATGTGGCCCGTACTACGTGTAATCCAGGGTTTAAAATGTTATTACATATATTAAAGAACTCTATACTTGTCTTTTTTTTTATTTTTTGCTTCACATTACATCTTCTAGTTAGGTTTCTACACTTTCCAAAGTGTCTTTTTTGCAGTCATATATGATTTGTGAATCACATATATGATTTGTGAATCATACATAGTAGCTATTTTATCTCTGGTTTTGGTGCGGGGAACAGAATGATAGACCCCCTATGCTGGCATTGCCTTCTAATTTGTTCAAGTAGTAATCAATCATCTGTTATTTTATCGCACTATTCAGTCTATTCCTATGGCAATGCCTTTTAACATGATTTTAATTCTGTCTGTGATACCATGTAAATTGTGGTGTGATTTTATCAAAATAACAATCTTGTATATACATGTACATAAAATCATTTTTATGGCAAATAAATCTGTAATGACTTTTCTTTATGTCAATTAAGTGATTAAGAGATCAAGATCATTACTATATCAGCATGACCAAAGTACATGGTGTACGTGGCAAGCTGTAGTCAAACCACTGACTGACTGACTGACTGACTGACTGACTGACTGACTGACTGACTGACTGACTGACTGACTGACTGACTGACTGACTGACTGACTGACTGACTGACTGACTGACTGACTGACTGACTGACTGACTGACTGACTGACTGACTGACTGACTGACTGACTGACTGACTGACTGACTGACTGACAGACTGACTGACTGACTGACTGACTGACTGACTGACTGACTGACTGACTGACTGACTGACTGACTGACTGACTGACTGACTGACTGACTGACTGACTGACTGACTGACCGACAGACCGACCGACCGACCGGCGGACCGACCGACCGACCGACCGACCGACCGACCGACCGACCGACCGACCGACCGACCGACCGACCGACCGACCGACCGACCGACCGATTGTCCGTCCGTCCGTCCGTCCGTACGTCCGTCCGTCCGTCCGTCCGTCCGTCCGTCCGTCTATCTGTCTGTCTGTCTGTCTGTCTGTCTGTCTGTCTGTCTGTCTGTCTGTCTGTCTGTCTGTCTGTCTGTCTGTCTGTCTGTCTGTCTGTCTGTCTGTCTGTCTGTCTGTCTGTCTGTCTGTCTGTCTGTCTAGTAACATAACTAATGCTTAATCCTTCAAAGAAATATCGAGAGTTGAAAATATATATACAAACATGTCTTTTATGAAATTAAATTTACCGCTTAAAATTCATGTGGTACCGTAAAACGGGGTGACTTGGGACGAGTTCAACTGTTTTTCATATCCACACTCAATCATTTTCCAATATGACTGTATAAATGATGCTAGCTCAAAATTTATAAACACTGGAATCGTTAAATATAAGTTTTTGTTCAGTTATGTTGTTCGAACACATTTTTTTTAAATAATTTAAAGTGTCCCAAGTCACCCCGCAAATGGGGTGACTTGGGACATATGTAATGTATTTTTAAAATTAACAGTTCTCATTGAGATTGTCTCCATAAATATATATTTAAAGTATAATAAGTATAAAAAAGCCAAATTTATTATTAAGTGCTGAATTTAAAGTTTAACCAACGCTCTGTATTTTGGAATAATGATTTAAAATAGACCAGTTCTACATGTGTGATTTGACGTCATAATGCGCTTTTTTAAGATGTTTTGTGTATATATATCTAACACATATCTCAGCCAATCAGGCTAAAATTTACGTGACAGAAAGATATAATCCCAATCTTTCATAATATCTCACACAATGGAATTAGTTTTTACATACTCAAGAATGTGACACTACTGAAACAAAAAAATAACACATGGGGTGACTTGGGACACTCTTGTGTTTTTTTTTTAAATCAGCAGCAACAACCAAAATGAAATGTAACCAGCTCAACTGATAGTAAAAGGCGCATGGGCATACTATGAACAACAATATCCCAATATAACAGAGACATATATCCCAGCAAAATTGCATGTCTACACCAAAATATATATCCTGTAAGATATGGGTGCCGTATCATGGGGTGACTTGGGACGATGGGTGACAAATGTGCATAACAGCTACGGAAAAATGTGTCCCAAGTCACCCCACTTCAAAACTGTATTTGTTTAAAATTCATGGATTGTGACTTTACAGAAAAAGTTTATGTTTGTTATTATTTTTATTCTTAACATAACATTTTTGAAACCTATGGCTATTTCATGTCTAAAATATAATTGAGTCATCAAATTACAAAAGTACCCACAAGTCAAAAGTAGAAGTAACTTCAGAAATGTCCATAAAATTGCACTCACCTAAAAATGCTCACTACCTTCAAATGGTAGAAGTCTTCCCGCCAAACATAATGCAGTTGGCACATCAACAATATTCTGTTTTTGTTATTATAAAGATATAACTCCTAATATAAAAATTGTCATTATAGTCATATTTTAAAATAATATTTTAATGATTTGTCCCAAGTCACCCCATCGTCCCAAGACACCCCATTTTACGCCTATGTTTGATGACCCATTTTTCAAATCCCAATATTTCGAGTGAAAACAAGTAGATATTGAATAGACATATTTAAAGGTGTCGTCAAAAATCCCCCGCCCCGTGGCGGGAGGTTTTCTCATTTTGCCCATAGATTATTCGAACACATTGGACACATCTATGTAGCGGTCTAAACCTTTAAAGCGCTGAACTGTTTTGATATAAATCAATAAACCAAAGGGTTATTTATTAGTTAGCTCTTTCTGCTTTATTTGAGTACCTATGTTACATATCTACATTCATTATAAATATATCACTATGATCAACTTCAGACTCTTTTCGCTTCATTTGTTATTGGTCTACGGCCATAATAAATATTACTAGGATCGACTTTAGACGTCAGAATCTGACGTTATGGACGTCAGAATCTGACGTCTAATGTCGATCACCGCGCCGAAAGGATTATTCATGTTAATCTAACAGTTGAAGCACTATGTGAGATATTTAATATTTTCACCCATCTTCACCAATTTGTATCTCACTGCCGCGACACACAACTTCATAAGGAGAGGAAACTTACTTCTCATATTTAAGGTCAAAATGTTAACATATTTGCAAACTAAACACATAAATATGATTACCACGTGGCGTATGAAATATAAATTACTGACTGAGTTTGCGACATGCTATCTTATTATTCATCTTATAAAAGCTGTCGACTCCAGCGTAATTACATTTAGAGATAATAATTAAAGTATGACTGATCATTTTTAAATTAGCCTTATCACTTTACTAGCTTATTAGTGGATTGTTACATCTGTGTCGGTGTGTCCGTGCATGAACCAGGTGAAAATATGTGCGTTAAAATATAAATGATACAAATGGCGTATCTGCCACATCACAAAGAGGCAGATCCGTGCCTTCAATCACAAAGTTTCAATTTAGCAAGTGCCGACTATAATAAATTGTTGAATGAAAGATGCGTTCGATGTTTTCTACCTTAAACTACGTTAACCTTTGAAGAGGTGAATTATTTTGTATAAACCATAGCGACCAAAGGTGTTTTTTTAATTTGAAATCTTTATAAATGTTTTAATTGGCTCTTTCTGATTCATTTGAATAGGTATGTTATGGGTCTACGACCATTAGAAATATTGTAATTCTGACGTCAGATTCTGACGTATAAAGACGGTCCCCGCACTGAAAGGTTTAAGCCTATTCTGCTTCGCATAGCTAGAAGATAACAAATAAAATATAATATAAAATATAATAAAAATCACAATCAGAAAAGAGTGTTTTGACCTATAAGTCAGGCAAAATAAATCGAGCATCCCCGTGCTACAAACTACAAAAAGAGATGGGATGTAGGCCTACATTTTCAAAACCATTTGGGTTTTTGTTTATTTTTAGGTATATGTCAAGGCCATTTTTCATTTTTTCTTTTCAACGTATTCGTCAGTATCGTTCATCACTGGTTCATTGTTTTTAAAGCAATATAAAGTCATTTCGGTAATAAAAATCTGGCCAAAACCATATATAAACTGTGCCTTCATGTGCGACAATCCATATAAAATGCGGGGTTTCTTTACATTTTGGCGGCCATTTCGTGTTTTGCTAATTTGAGGGTGAAGGTCACCAAATATCGAATGTTATCCGACAGATTCGAGCTCAGCACACTCAATCTCAGACCGCCAGGGCTCGAATATTGAATCCTGTGTCTGGAGGGCAGTGTCATCTCATTCATTACTGGTCCAG
The DNA here is from genome assembly GCA_964017125.1 of Flabesymbios commensalis. Lineage (NCBI taxonomy): Eukaryota > Metazoa > Annelida > Polychaeta > Terebellida > Flabelligeridae > Flabesymbios > Flabesymbios commensalis. The sequence goes on along the minus strand of OZ024918.1, from coordinate 21,570,680 downwards.
TTTAGCCTAATGTGCACAAAGTTGGCCTAAAACCCGATTCATTTCATTTTATTTCAGCACACCCAAATTATGTAAGACCAAGTGGATAACAAATGATATACATGTATTAGGATGCCGAGCAAAGTTCAATGATTCAGATTTCAGCCAAATTAATACACACATGTTTATAAAAGGTTGCTATGTTCTTTTATAAAACATAATATATGACATTAATAAATATAAGCAAAACTCAATTTTAAGCATGGACATACCTGGTCATGTGCATACATGTATCTATATAAATTGGTTTCAAAGTTTTCGCGAAAAGAATTATTTCCGGCAATGGCTGCCTCATTAACATAATAATTAATTATTTTTCATATTTTATGCTTTCATTTATATCCTATCTTAAATCTTGACCATAAATACGTGGGATTAGACACCATATAGATGTGTATATGGCAATTAGTTTTAAATTTATTGAAGAAATCTTTTTTGGGGGCAATGCCTGCCTGATTTGCATAATAATCAATGCCACAGCAACTTCCGGCAATGGAAACCACACTTTTCTGAGTTCATGGGTATTGATAATTCATAAAAATGGTATCTGTGTGGTAACAAAAAAACTTACACCCGATGTGAAATTTTGTCATCTGGTCACTAGGCTATTAGAAATTAAGAACTTTTGTAAATGTTAAATTCTATGTAAGTAGGCCTAAGTAAGTAAAATATTTGCTTTACTTCACTTTTCGGCCGGTATGGCCATTTAAGTGAAAATTCCAGGTATTACAATATCCCATATTGTATAGTTAAAGTAGTAAAGGAAAGACAAAGCCAATAAAAGCATGAGCGTACTAAAATATTCAGTTTTAAGTGTTTGATATGATAAGATGATGATGCTCCTGGCACCTATATGCAACGAGTCTGATGACATGTTGTAGCGCCTGCACCACAACACAGTTTAATGAGTATAAAAACATCAGTATAAATAATGTAAAATATGAAGTTATTATAAAATGAACGACTTTTCAAGTCACTATATCTCTATGAAATTAAAGTGATTGTGTGAAAACTACAAGTCTAAGTCAAAACAGTGTCATTGTCAAAACAAATATATAATATATACTATAATACTATATACTATAATCAAAAAAGTAAACCCATTTAGACATAAATATGAATGACATAAACAATGAACAGAGAAACCATTAAGTAAGTAAGTGAATGTCTTCTTTACTTCACTTTTCGGCCAGTACGGCCGGAGACATCATGAAACCACAAAAAATTCTCAAAAATTAAAGACTTACAGTGCCCCCACAGTTGGTAATAAGGTCTGTGATATTGGAGGACATCACAGAGCGATCACAAACCGTGAGGACACCGTAAGTCACCACAGGCTAATTGTACGGCAATGGCTTCTCTATGACATGCTGCATTATCCGCCAGGATGCCACAGAGAAACCTTTAAAACAATAAAGTGAAAAAATAATTATATGGCACTGGTTTCTTTCGGACATCCCGTCCATCGCCAGGATGCCAAAGAGAAACCACTGCAAACACAAAAAAAAACAAATCATAGAGGAACTATGAGTAGACCTACAATGCCCCCACAGCTGGGGATCGGGTCTGTCATCGAGAACTAGCACGACAGAGCGATCACAATCCGCGAGAGCACTGTAAGGCACCACAAGTACAATGAAAAAATATATAAAATATATAAATATATAAAGAATATATGAAGAATTTAAACTGGAAACTATTCGAAAATAAACATAACAACCTCAGTGAAAAACCACCGGAAAGCAAACACAAAAAACTTCACGTCAAAAAAATAACAAAACCTGGTTCGATGAAGGTTTGGGTGTGCTTGGCCTTCTAAGAAGTTGCCCAGGGGGGACCACGCGGAGGTGACACCCTTCCCCCCCTAAATTCTATGTGTGTTCCCTTTTATATAACAAAAGATCATTGCTGAGTCAATTCAAATGTGGCATTTTACCATTGGTAACAGACACAGGACGATATCGGCAGATGCATAGTAAGGAAAGATATTGTATTTTTTTGTGATCAAATAATGAAAGATATTGTCATTTTTGTGATGGAAGCGCAATAAAAGACGAAATTTTTTGTGCACAAGTAATTTTTTATTTCATTTAGGAGATACACTTTTTCAGAATAATAATTCTATCGAGCCCACTGTAGTAGCTACTTTAGTTATGTCAGGAATCGATTTATTCACTTTTCTAATGAATAATAAATTTGTAAAATAGGCCTATGTAGCTGATTTTATTTTAAATGCCTGGTATAAACTACACTCAGCTATCAGTGAGTGTCACAGTCACCTGAAGTAGAGAGAGAGACACGGGTGACACGAGTGAAGGTATAAACGGGAACATGACTTATTTAACAGGACACACATCACATTGGTTTGCCTCATATTATTATTAGTGTCCAACTTATAATTCACATTTATATATATTTCATATTTAAAGTGACTAATAGGTATTTTAAGACTGAGTACTTCGTTTAACAATATTTCATGTACCCATATATTCGTTGTTAATGTACACGTCACTGAATAGAAATAAACAATATCCACCTGGCTATCTATCTAGTCTCCACTGCAAAAAAGTAATTGATTAGTCATTGTTCACATAATTAGTGGTTATAATTATCTGATTTCATAACACAATTATGGACAAATAAACAATTTGCAGTATTCTGCGATTAAAGGGTTATTTTTGTCATTTTAATTGATAATTTGATTCGACATAGTTATGGAGCAGATTAGCGGCAACATATTGACTGCGATATGTTCACATAGGAACAATAGTCTACACAAATGTAACGATGCTGATTTAAAATGATCAACTATTTTAGTAATACAATAATTTGGAAATAAAATAATTGTAAAATTCCTTGGATTTCTTTAACTCAAAATACAGCGCGGGGATAGACCTTAGGCGTCAGAATCTGACGTCTGTATACGTCGGAAATAGACTTAAATGGATCCCCCACTGTACAGTAAAAATCTTATTAGTGGCCGTAGACCAATAACATATGAATTCTAATGAAGCGGAAAGAGATAACTGAGAAAATGGTGATTTCAAATTGAAAACACCGTTTGGTCTCCATGGTTTCATACACAAATATTTCAGCGCGTTAGCGGTTGATATTTAAAGTACAGAAAATTAGAGATTTTTCTAAAAACGATGCACCCAGATGTTAGGCATGTGATTGGTGGATAAGGTCATCTCGACAAATCACATGAAGATCACCGACCAAAGATCACCATCATATAATTAGTGACAGGACTCCAATCAACGTCACAACGACACCACCTGCGAAATGAACATCGTTCTATCCAAAGATTGTAAGATCAATTAGTATGATAATAATTTCAGTATTGAATGATAACTAAATTATTGTAATTATTCACTAAGCCACCGTGAATATAAATGCGGGAGTTTCCAACAGTCAGATATTTTCGTTTGAAGACCGAGCTGTCGGAACAACTTTCAAGAACAGAAAATAAGCTGTGCAAATTTTGCTGAGAAGAGGTATTGTAATTTCTACAGTATTAAAAATATCACGTCGGGCAAATCACAAAAGTGAAACGACGGTGAAAGTAATTATTTGATTATAATATGTCATAATTAGACGTCTTATAAAAATATGTTATGATCGTTTGTTTGAATTAATATATTGCAGCCCAGTGGCTAAATAGCTATACAAACTCAGTCAGTGGGAACAGTAATTTGAAAAAATAGCAATAGGATATAATTATTCATAATCAAATTATTTAAAAAGTCAAGAAATTACGAATCAAATATAATATCAGATGACTACGACTCGGAGTCAATGAAGAGAGTTTCTGGTTGTTACGGAAGTCAGTGCGGGATCAACTTTAGACTTCGGAATCTTTTGTCTATATATAGACGTCAGATTCTGACGTTTAAAGTCGTTATCCACACTAAAAGGTGAACAATAGGGGCCTACCCTTCGGTCCCCATGTTTTATACAAATGTATTTCAGCGCTGTAATCAGAGGTCGAAATCAGAGGTCGCGTAGACCTACTCCAAGATGGGTCAAATAAACATCATAAATGTGCATTAATACTTTGTGGTCCAAGTATGGTACTCTACTCCCGAACAATGAAAGAGTGGCTCAGTCTGTCACATGACGGGATCAGCCAATCACCGCCGACATTCAATTTTGTTTAATTAGGGGTGGAATACCATTATTTGGAATACTATATTTCCGACGTTTGCACACGTACTTCCTTGTGTTGGCTTTCTTCAGCATGCATTCTGCTTGTTCCGATCCAATTACAGATTACTGTGGATGATCACACAACTAGCTGCATCGACGATGTGGGTATCAATGTTTTGTCCACTGTTGTCCAATGGGAATAGGTTCCTGATTGTTCACTCCAATATGCCGTACTTAACCCCATAATCAACCATATATGATATTTCTTTGTACAAACTTCGATTTTGTCGATGGCCGTCTGCTGAATAGTTGTGTGATTCTAGTGTTGGTTCGGTACGTGATACCACAGTTGTATCTCCAACAATCTACTAACGGTCAGGTTTAAGTTTAGCCACATCATTTACTATAACCAGAAACACTACAGGTCCTAATTTTGTCCATTGAGGCACTCCGCGTGTAACTGTTGAACAGTCTTAAAGGTGATCTATCACCCCTTATATGGATGAATAATTATGTCCTTATATGGGGTGATTGGCTATCATGTGACACTCTCAGAGGGTCACATGATTGCCAATCACAAATTTATTCATACTATATAAGGGGTGATAGATCACCTTTAAATAACGCCGTTTGACCGTACATAATACTATGAAGAGTCACCTATTCAAGACTGCAACTGTCTTCGTACATCCATACCCAAAAAAATAATATACGAAAATACTGGCCCAGCGGCGAGGCGTAAATGGACGACCAGGTAGTTTCACAAGTCGGGCCGCAAATGGAAACATTGCTTTTCAAACAGAACTGACGCTATTCTCATGACAATGTTATTAACCTCTTCTATTGCATACATGTACTGCACTTAAAGTACTAACTGATCATAGCAACATATCTATCAATTAGGATATATTATATTTTAATATCTTATAATGAATAAAAATGTTTGCAGGTCAAAAAAAGCTAGCATGAAGGGGATTTTGTGTCTGCTGGTGTGTGTGTCGTTAATTCAAACAAGTAAGTATATATAATACTGTGGATCTGGTCATTTTGCGTGCTTAGATTTTCGCGAATTTGTGATTTTTGAACTTTTAGCGAAGTCTAGAATACGAGAATTACCGATTTTGATGATAGGTAGCGCTATTATAATGATAAATTCGTAGTCGCGAATTTATCCTCCTCGCGAAATTTGCGAAAATTAAAACCTCGCCATTATTACCATACCGACAGTATATATTATCTGAAGGCATCAACAACAAACCTAAAAGGCTCGGGATTGCTCTGTAGAATGTTACTTACTGCTAGTATGTTTCATTTAGTGTGATCTTTTAGTCTTGACAGTGTAGAATGCTACAATTTACTGATAATATGTTTAGTTTGTTGTTAGGTTTTACTTTTGACTGTGTAGAATGTTACAGTTTATTCACAGTCTGTTTAATGTTGTATTAGGGTTTCTTCTTGACTGTGTAGAATGTAACAGCTTACTGATAGTATGCTTTATTTGTAATGAGGTTGTACTCTTGACTGTATATATTGTTACAGCTTACTGATAGTATCCTTAATTTGCTATGATGTTTTACTCTTGACTGTGTAGAATGTAACAGCTTACTGATAGTATGCTTTATTTGTAATGAGGTTGTACTCTTGACTGTATATATTGTTACAGCTTACTGATAGTATCCTTAATTTGCTATGATGTTTTACTCTTGACTGTGTAGATTGTTACAGTTTACAGATAGTATGGTTAATTTGTTGTCAGGGTTTAGTGTGGACTGTATAGAATGTTACAGCTTGCTGATAATATGTTTAATTTATTGTCAGGTTTTATTGTGGACTGTGTAGAATGTTACAGCTTGCTAATAATATGCTAAAAAAATCAGGTTTTGGTGTGGTTCGTGTAGAATGTTATAACTTGCTGATAATATGTTTAATTTGTTGTCAGGTTATAGTGTGGACTTAGTAGAATGTTACAGCTTACTGAAAATATGGTGATTTTTTGTCAGGTTTTAGTGTGGACTGTGTAGAGTGTCTCTGGATGACAACTCTGGACGCAACTCTTCAGGCATTGTTGGAGGTCTTTAATGACGACACATGTGAGAACAATCCAAACGCCACTAGTGTGGTCACCTGTGCAGCAGGGCAGACATGTTTGATGTATGGAGGCCAAATGCCCGGCACCTTTACTGTAATAGGTACATATTCTTATTAGTTTCACATATTGATTGATTTGTAATTGGTCCAGTAATGGGCATGCGCTAGCTGAAAATCATGGTCTGGTATATTTTATTTTCTTACGAATCCATTAGACTCAGTACGACTGAAACTGCACGTGCTCTGACTATTGACGATTGACTATTGTGGTCAGACTCAGACTTATATTTATTCGTCACACAAAAAGCTCATAGAAAACATAAATAATATTATTTAATAAATACGTAAAATTATAACCTTATTTTTTTCGTGAAGATCATGGGATCTGTATAAATTTCAGATCCACATTGGCCGCTATCATGCAATCAACATACCAGCAGATTGCAATTGTTTGTTTTAGCTTGTTTACGCACAGGGGAGACTGGGTAACCGTGAGAAAAAAACATTCAGCTCACAAATAAAATAATATCTAATATCTAATTTCAGTATGTAGATCTGGTAATATTCGTGAGGTTTTAATTTTCGCGAAATTCCGCCAGGAGGATAAATTCACGAGTTCAAGAATCTCGTGAAAATTACTATTATAATAGCGCTACTAAAGCAAAAAGAAAATTCACGAATTCTAAAATTCGTGAAAAGTACCAAAAGCTGAAATTCACGAAAATTTAAACACGGGAAATTACCAGATCTACAGTATAGTATATATATCGCAATGATACCTTCTCACCTTCCCAGGAATATCAAAATATTTTCGTACACTGTGAAAATATTATATATCAAAATAAAAGATGATTTTGACTTCTTCATTTTGATGGGCTGCGTCATTCTCCATGAAATCTTCTCCATGAAAAAAAACCCCATGGTGCATATATCAAACCCTTGCAGCCAGAGTGTCACGTGTGCCACTCATTTGAGTGGCACACGTGACACTCTGGCTGCAAGGGGTCGATATATAGAACCGACCAGCAGTGAGGACGATACATTGTAGGCCCTAGATCTTCTGTCACAGTAGTTGTGTTTTTTTCTGCCAGGGATCTCCGTTTCTGTCGTCCTGGACGTAGTTTACAGGGGATGCACGGATCTGACCGTGGAGGACACCGGACTGGAAGCTGTGAAGCCTGTCGTCTCGGCCGTCGTCTTACAAGATCCAGCGTTAACGAATACATTGACGGTGAATATTGTTGCTATATATGTGTTTATAAAAAGCATATTTTGTGGTAATTTATAATGGATGAACATGATGAAGTTTTGTGCTATTCTTTTAATCTTATCAAAAGTATGCTGTTGTCTTTAATGAGAGGTTTGCAGACATTTGTCTTTTTTTTCCTGGGTCCCAATCTACATAACTATCCCAACAAACACGAGACATTGACCCCATGTTATTTTACTGTTGTTCCACCGTCTACGTCGCTGGCCCAACGATAAAACAACATTTTCTAAACGCCTTTTGTTTGATGATGTGGTTTAAGGTGGTAGAAATACACAAGAGACTAACTACTGAAATTTTCTTCACAAAATAACTCTTGTCTCATAAATGTAGCATATTATTATCATATATTCACCAAAATGAAATTATGATAAAATGATATATCCCATCAGAAGAAGGATGTAATGAACTTTCATTTCAGATATTACACTTTGGATTTTGTTTTAATATACATTTTTATTCACTTTTAGATGGGAATTGCGGCAGCAATTCACATCTAAAAGTGAATAAAAATGAAATAAAAAAAAATGTGATGTGTGTTAGAGCTTAGAGGGTGGATTGGGTTTACCCTTTCAGTGCGGAGATCGTCTTTATACGTCAGATTCCGACGTATAAAGCCGGTCCCCACACCGAAGAAATAAAATATATCTAATGGAAGTAGACCCATGACATAGGTAGTCAAATGACGCGGAAAGAGTTGACTAAGACATTTATGATGATTTAAAATTTCAAAAAAACATGGCTTATACGAAAGTATTTTAGCGCATTAAGGATTAAGATATGAATACTACTTAATGCTGATATTTTTATTTAGATTGACTCTATTGAGGGAGAATCGTGTGTGTGTAACATAGGCCAGTGCAATGGACAGCCAGAAGAAGACATCTCGTCTGCATGCTGTGAGTGGACATGTGATATGCCTAGTAAACATGTAGACCCCCATTTTAGTCAGCGATTAAGGGGTAAATTCAAGTTTTAAAAAAAATCCAAAAAAACCGAGACAAAATTGAATTTGCCAGACAGAAACCACCTCTCCCTCTCTATCCAATTTTTTTAACTTAACAAGATTTGAGACTGAATTTACTTTCAAAATATATTTTTAAACAGTGATTTCGTCACAAGAAACAAAATAACATAATTATAATAAATAGTGAGGCTCCTTCAGTGACCCTGACATTATATCATTAATAAAATCTGATGAGGAAAATCAAGTTTCCGTTTGTAAGTGTAACTATGCCTTGATATGGAATTACCAGTCAAATAACATGATACATTAATAACAACACGATGACCGCACAACCAAAACTGTTGATAACCCACTACGTTCACTACGTAAGTGATATTTGCACGACTGATAGCATCTTAATTGGGCCCAATATTATCTAGGGCTTCTGATGAGTGTTGACTGATCATACACATCCAAAATATATTCAAAAGCCTTACAGTGGGACAATATCGAAATGACGTATTATTATTATTATGTTGCTTGGGTTATTACACCACTTTTAATTATATGTTGCAGACATCAATGAGTGCGCTAGTAATCCATGCGACCCTAACGCCAGCTGTGACGATACTGCAGAAGGTTTTACATGTACATGCAACAGTGGTTTCACGGGGGTTGGATTTACTTGTACAGGTACAATCATTTACATTGCAGCTGAAGGCCTAGCTATTATTTTGTTTTCGCAACATTTGATTTTGTAACACCCTTGCTTAGCCCTCCGTGTTCTGACCAGTCACAATTACGAGCCATCCCGGCCAATTGTTAGGACAATATTGAGCCGGCGTCGCGGACGGAGGACCGACATAGCTCCATCATTGGATTGATGTCTTGTGTTTGCTGTGTTACCTGGAAAAAATGTTGAATACAAAATTTAAAATCAATTCATCACAATGAGCATGCTAGGGACATGCTGACCAAGCTTTCAATTATCACATATATTATTGTAGATCTGGTAATATTCGCGAGGTTTTAATTTTTGCAAATTTCGCAAGGAGGACAAATTCGTGAATTCAAGAATCTCGTGGAAATTATCAATATAATAGTGCTACTAGGGAAAAATGAAAAGCAAAAATTACCAGATTTACAGTATTCTACTTGGGGCATTGTACCTATATGTTAACTCTCTTCTTATTTACATTCCCATCCACTTTAAATGGTTGAAAATTAGGCATCTAATACTTATTTAATTTTAACCAAACTGTTTAATAAGGTGATGTTTAAACAGGCATTTCATTCCAAATACTAGTTACTTGGTGGCTAATAAATTTTGCTCAGCGCATATAAGGTTAAGAAGGTTAAAATTTGATTTTTTTTTTTGTAAAACCACGCGGAACTGGTTTGCGTTCACGTACCTGCTTTTATAGCCTGTTTCGTGTTTTTAGATGTTCCCATCGCCGGGTTTTAACACCAATCTCTGAATTTTACGATATACTGTACAATATCACACAAGTGTGCAGGGTTAGAAAAAAAACCTTCCTGCTGTTTGACCACATGTTATTTTAACAGCTCAAAATCTAATTTGTTTGACTGATAATTTCAGTCGTGTTGGTCTCATGTTGGGCCAGCGTCTACGACGCTGGACCAGCATGAGACGCTGGCCCAACATGAGACCAACATTGGGTCAAAGTTTCATTTTTGCTTGATATACTACGTGTATAATGTCGTAAAAAAGGTCTATGAATTTATACGTAATAGCTTATGAACACACTCGCCTGTATTTAAGTTTAGCATTGTGTCGCTTATAATAATGCTTCATAAGCACGCTCGCCTGCGATTGGGAAACACCTTAGAGGCCGATTCAACTAGCTCTGCAGTCGTACGCTCAAGAAAGAACTACTTTCTTGGTGCTGAAGTTTGCACGAGCTTTATTTTTATCACTTTTTACTGTCACTTTTTTCTTTCTACTTCAGGTATTGATGATCCATGCTCTAGTAATCCATGTGATACAAACGCCATATGTGACAGTACTGGCGGAGTGTCATGTGCCTGTACAGAAGGCTACACTGGCGACGGATATACCTGTACAGGTAACATGGTTTACAATGTATCTTTCAGTAATCATAATGTAATCGGGATAATGATGTAGACTACTTATTAACCCTTTCACCACTGAAGCCCGTTTTTATGTGCTGAATGCCATAGCATTCAGCACATAAAAACGGGCTTCAGTGGGTTAAAAGAGGAACATTATATAACTAATCATATATACTATCTAATAATATGTTTGAATTATTATAGAGTATTTTCTTATTATTATTATTTTGCATAATTATATTTTTTACGAGGAATTGTATTTTAGTAAGAGCTTTCCCAGAAGGACGATACATTAAGCCAACGTTGGTTTAGGGTTCCCCAACGTCCGCGACGCTTTTTCAATAATAGCCAGTATTGGGTCAACGCATCGTGGTTCTAAATGTTCTGTCATTGATGATTTACATTGTAGTTATCTGGTTTTGCATCACAACTAACCTATTGACATATTATCATGATTATTACCTATTACAGACATCGATGAGTGCGCTGGTAATCCATGTGACACTAACGCCATCTGTGACAACTTTGACGGAAGCTTTACGTGTACGTGTAACAGTGGCTTCACAGGAGTCGGATTTACTTGTACAGGTAATCATTTACATTTCATAGAGATTGTATCATGTATCATCCAATGCTAGACCCACGCGCAGACAGGAGCTCTAACCTTGGTAACACATGCACACCAGACCCGTATGATAGAGTGATGATGATAACTGAATATTAATCAGCGGCGGTGAATGACGTCATCGGTCCCGTTAGTAAATAAAATCACACTCGGGGTCAGATGGCATTTGTTGCTGGTCGATGTGATTGGTCCGGCGGATATTTGTAGTGTACGCATAGCAATACAACCTGAATTCAAGGCGTTTGCGTGGGTACACAACTGGATAGTTGAAGATATGGTCACAATGACCAATACTAACGCCGTACTAACGGTTTTTGGACCATTTTTATCTGCATTTTTTCTTACAGAGATTGTGCGGGTAATTGTGAAAGAGGTATTAAAACATAACATATTTAAATACAACTTACTAGGTTAATTGATTATGTAGGACGTTGGTATTAGTTATATTGATCAAACTAATTCTGGTAAATATTTATTTTATTATTTTGTTCCCCGACCTGGTGTAAAGTACTGATGTTTGCTTTATTACTGATTACAGGATATCCTAATAATGTTTTTCTATCCGTTGGGAAACCCTGCATTGTATTATACTTGGGTATGTTATAAAATTAGAACATTTTAATTCGCCTCACAAACTCTAAGCATATGTTATAACTATTTATTGAAAGGCAGGACTTTTGAGCGGGTGAGATCTTAGGTGTCTGTCTGAGTAAGACTTTTGAATAGGAGTCACAAGTAAACGCAATATCCGAAACAAAAATCTCTGCGTTAGGATTTCTGAGGCGAAACTTTAAGATAAAGAAATAAATATAATATACTATATTCAGATGGTTAGGTCCCCTCTATAATATTCTTGTGTAGATTGGGACCCTTTCAGGAAAAAAATGTTGATCAACGTGACAAAATTCAAAAATCAGCTGCGACTGATATATATATCACAAAAAGTATAAAAAGTAAGGCAGGAAGGAAAATATTAGAAATAAATAAGTCACGGCCTATCAAGCAGTAAATAAATAAATATGTTCCAGTCTGCCATACAAAAGGTATAAAAAATATTTGAAATATCTGTTCAACTGAATAATTAACCAATGCTTTGGCGGGTTTTTATTGCCTCGATTCGCTCGGCTATATGATAAATAAATTTGCAGTAAATTTATCCATGTTTTGTTCAAAACGTGTAAGCAAAACATGCCCAAATCCGGATGTGCTTATCTGCATGTTTCCACCAGACTATGGCAATAATTATTGGTATGTTTTTTATCAGAAAATAGCATAAGCTGCATCGACTGCATATACACTGACAACCTGGTGACCGGGGCAGCCATGGGTCTGACTGAAAGTGACTGCTTGAACAACCCCAGCAGCTCCAGCCTCAACAGCTTGTCTTGTTCAACAGGTGAAAAGTGCATCTCGCTCGATGGCGAGGCCACCATCACATTTGGAATACTTGGAAGTAAGTATCCCGCTTTTCCACCTGGTTTTCTACAAATGGAAAAATATTTCCTTATGCATTGAATGAACGATTTCAGTTCAAATAACATCCAACAATATATTAGCAGTTGAATTATACATATTTCACACATATTAGGCCTACTGACAATTAAAGAAAACATTTTTCGAAACGTGTATATCTACAGAGTAAAAGTATTTATAATAACCGTAGACCCATAACATATAGGCATTCAAATGGATCGGAAAGAGCGAACTAAGACATTTATGATGATTTCAAAAACCTTTTGGTCATCTCTATTGTCTGTACAAAAAAAAGATTTCAGCGCTTTCAACCCTGAATTTACCATTGTCATCTTCATCCACTACAAGCCGCGAATTGCTGTCGCAATTATCGGCTTGTAGTGGATGAAGATGATTTGATGTGGTTTAAAAATTTAAGAAAATTGCCATGTATTGGTAAATCAGTTTCATGGAAATTTTCATTCAAAAACCCCTAGTTGTAGGAAAATTAAGTCTGTTTTCAGGGATGTAAAATAATGCTTTAATGCATCGTGAGGGCTTAAAGGGTTAAGGGTTAAGTGGTGTAATTATGTATGTTTGTGTGTTTGCAGCGTTTCAGCTGAGTGTCATCTACCGGAGCTGTACCGCCAAAACCTACAGCAGTGCAGATTTGTCTGAAGTAGTGGACGAGTTTGAAAATCGTCTCCAAACGATACCAGAATCAGCAACGGCTACGGTACGTTTGTAAAAATATATTGTAACCTTCGCTAATATTAACTGGTACGTTGGTACGTTTATACCTTGGATTTGAAAATGTATACATCTGTTACTTTTTGAAGTGTCAGATACACCCTTTCATATCCAAGGTGACGGATATTTTATCCACTGATTTTTTCCAGGTGAGTGCGCTGGAGGGAGACAATTGCGTGTGTACCTCCGACCTGTGTAATACTGCCGAGGACGAGGACGATTTCACAGCGGAAACGTGCGAGCAGAAGCCAACCAACGGCACAGATGAAGAAGGTGAGCTTTACACATATTATATTGCCCTAGACATGCAGTAAATATGTGGGCATGACTCATATCAATACAAATGTAAACATTCGTCAATGAAAATAAACTTATTTGTTATGTGTAATTTGGAGCATGTTTTACTCCTCAACTAGTTGCCAATTACATATGCTGCCTCCGTATTGACTGCTTCTTGTCTATTATGCTACAATAACATAACATCAGATGTCATGGTTATGCAGTCCACCTTGCCTTTGATGATAAACTCCATATTGTCGTGCAGGAGCATGGGTCATGACCCGAAGTCTCGCCAAAAATCGTTATAATTAACCTACTGGAATAGCTTCAGGAAAGCACACGAAGTTGAATAAATGTTGGTTTAATGCTGTCCCAGCGGCGCAGCTAAACTGGTCCAACCACGGGATTGAATGCCAACGTATAATGCATCTGTTAAAACAGCCCAGTGGAAACGATACGGGAGAGGTGATGATTGCCACGTAGTTCACATCAATTTAGCATGTGGGCTAGAGGAGCGAACATACGTGAGCGGCGGGTTGTCTAGTATTTCCTAAGGATCCTGTCTCTACTCAGACAAGATATGTAATTAGCTCCCGCCGTCACCGTAGGTGAGACGGAGGGAGCTATGGATTCTACCTCCGTTTTTTTGGCCTCTTCTTTTGCCTATAACTTTGTAAGAAAATAAGCTAGGATAACAATTTTTGGTATGTGGGTTACTTCCAGGTGGCTAACGGATAGGTTAAAATATTTTTAATCTGAATTCAATACGCAAGGTTGCAGAGGAGAAAATGATGATGTTACGGCGTTGGGCCGTTGGGCCGTTGGGCCGTTGGGCCGTTGGGCCGTCCGTAAACAATTCGTTTCCGGAGCATATCTCTGAAAGTACTTGTCCGATTGTCTTCAAATTTTACACATAACACTCCCAGGGGGTCTAGTTGTGCCTTTTAGGGTATTTGAACTTTGACCTACTTCTGGTTCAGAACTATGACCTATTTAGACGTTTTGACGCGCACTTCGTTTCCGGAGCAGATCTCGAAAAGTACTGGGCCGATGACAGTCATATTGCACATACATGTTCTTTAAGGTCCCTAGTTTTGCCTTTTCAGGTTTTTGGACCTTGACCTTGAAGTTGACCCAGCACTTTGACCTAATTTATAACATCGGTAAATCCGACTGAAAGATATTGCGGAATATCATGAAAACCGCTCAAGATAGCTACACCATTACTAAAAAACAAATTGTGAGGTTTCAGGAGAGGATGCATCTTGAAAAATTTCAAGTCGATAAAATTAAAAATGGCCGCCTATCGGTCATTATTCACCTCGACAGGCCTGATATTGCGGAATATCATGAAAACCGCTCAAGATAGCTACACCATTAATATCAAATAAATTGTAAGGTTTCAGGAGAGGATGCATCTTGAAAAATTTGAAGTTGATAAAATTCAAAATGGCCGCCTATCAGCCATTATTCACCTCGACAGGCCTGATATTGTGGAATATCATGAAAACCGCTCAAGATATCTACACCATTACTATAAAACAAATTGTAAGGCTTCAGGAGAGGATGCATTTTGAAAAAATGCATCCAAAACTCGCCAAGTTCAAAATGGCCGCCAATCGGCCATTATTCACTTTCACATGGCCGTTATTTGGTAAACCGTGCTAGATGGCTAGACCATTACTATAAAACAAAATGTGTGATTTCAGGAGAGGTTGCATCTTGAAAAAATTCGACTCGATAAAATTCAAAATGGCCGCTTATCGGCCATTATTCACTTTCACATGGCCGTTATTTGGTCAACCGTGCTAGATGGCTAGACAATTACCTGATTACTATAAAACAAAGTGTGAGTTTTCGGGGGAGGATGCACCCTGAAAATTTTTAACTTACGAATTCAAAATGGCCGACAATCAGCATTATTTACCTCGATAGGCCTGATATCAGGTAAACCGTGCTAGATAGCTAGACCATTACTGTAAAACGAAATGTGAGATTTCAGATGAGGATGCATCTTGAAAAAAATGGCCGCCTTTTCGGCCATTATTCATTTTCACATGGCTGATATTTGGTAAACCGTGCTAGATGGCTAGACCATTACCTGATTACTATAAAACAAAGTGTGAGTTTTCGGGGGAGGATGCACCCTGAAAATTTTTAACTTACGAATTCAAAATGGCCGACAATCAGCATTATTTACCTCGATAGGCCTGATATCAGGTAAACCGTGCTAGATAGCTAGACCATTACTATAAAACAAAATGTGACGTTTCGAGAGAGGATGCCTTTTAAAAACTTTCGACTCAATCGAATTCAAAATAGCCGCCTATCGGCCACTATTTACTTTCACATTGCTGATATTTGGTAAACCGTGTTAGATAGCTGGGCATTACTATAAAACAAAATGTGAGATTACAAGAGAGGATGCATCTTGAAAAAAATTGACTTGATCAAATTCAAAATGGCCGCCTATCGGCCATTATTCACTTTCACACAGCCGGTTTTTGGTAACCGTACTAGATGGCTAGACCATTACTATAAAACAAAATGTGAGATTTCAGGCGAGGATGCATCTTGAAAAATTTTGACTTGATCAAATTCAAAATGGCCTCCTATCGGCCATTATTCACTTTCACATGGGCGATATTTGGTAAACCGTGCTAGATGGCTAGACCATTACTATAGAATGAAATGTGAGATTTCAGCTGAGGATGCATCTCGGAAAATTTCGACTTGATCAAATTCAAAATGGCCGCCTCTAGGCCATTATTCACTTTCACATGGCCGATATTTGGTAAACCGTGCTAGATAGCTAGAAGATTACTGTAGAATGAAATGTGAGATTTCAGCTGAGGATGCATCTTGAAAAATTCTGACTCGATCAAATTCAAAATGGCCCCCTATCGGCCATTATTTACTTTCACATGCCCAATATTTTGCAAACTGTGTTAGATGTTAGTCCATTACTATAAAACAAAATTTGAGGTTTCGGGGGAGGATGCACGTTTTTAACTAATTTATATCGAATTCAAAATGACCGTAAATCAGCTATTAGTTAACTCGATTGGCCTGATATCGGGTAAACCGTGCCAGATAGGTAGACCATTACTAGGATACTGATTAGGATCATTAATTTCAATGGAGGTTTGCAATCTCTGACAGACTGTCTAGTTCTTATCTTACTCTTAGACTGGGCTTTTTAGACCTAGTTGTCTTGCGTCTTGATTTTTGACCTAGACTAGGACTACATTAATAACCCTATACAAAATTGCCTAAATCAAATTCTAATTCGGAGCGGGAGCTCTTGGACTTATGTAGTCTTGTTAATAATAGTTTTTATGTGATGCGTTTTCTTATTGCACTAGCGTTACACCAATAATTAATTTGTGTACGAAATGTTTCAGATCTGCAAGTGTCTTGTTTTGACTGTGGATATACTGATGACATCGGTCTGGGATTGACGTTCAATCAGCTCCTCTGTGTGGAATCCCCCAATGACACGCCGGTGACGGTCTGTGAGAAAGGGGAGTCCTGTGTCTCCTTCAGTGGAACTGCCACCGTCTCCACCATCTTAGGAGGTAGTATAACCATTACAACGCTCAATTGATTTTTTATAAATCATGGTTAGTCATAGATTAGCTCTTTCTGATTCATTTGAATACCTATGTTATGGGTCTACGGCCATTAGAAATATTTTCATATATTCAGTGCGGGACTATGTACGTCCATCTTCATCTATCTAGTTGTCTGGTACCATCAGACCAGTTGTTTGACTTTCAGATCGGATGCGGCAAGATGATGTACGTCAGAATCTCACGTATACAGACGTCAGATTCTGACGTATTAAGACGGTCTCCTGCCCAGAAAGGGTTAACGTATATATCCGTTCTCAGCCTTTTTTATTTGTTTTTCGAAATTGAGTATTTGAAGAAGGAAAAAACATTCAATTTGCCAAACTGGCAAATATTTCTATTCAAAGTGTACATTATGTAAGTACAATTATTCAACCACTTGAAAAGCCACATCTGTGGGTAGAAAAATAAATTCTAAAATATGCTGATAACTCAGTCATGAAAACTAGCGAAGTAAAAAATTCTACATTAATATGCTTCTTTAGTAGGACAGATATTAGTGTTTTTACATGTAAAATGAATTATACATGGTGACATGTAGGTTCAACTGTGACTTTGATTTTCAATAAAATATCTATAATAGCAAAATAGTTATATAGGCCCTTACTATTAAAATTGTACATCAGGTAAGCAGTGCGCCAGTACTTAACCCTTTAACCGCCAAATTATTCAATATGAATTTTCACTCACTTGAAGTTGTGTCTCGCTGACGCGATCCACAACTTCAAGTGAGTGAAAATTATTCAGATTTGGCAATATGGAGGTCAACTGTTTTCAAATATTGCTGATTGATGTCACATTTTATCTTTGTCATATGTTTAAAAGATGGTGCTTAATGTGCTGATAAAAAATGAAAACCTTAATATATGCGACACCGGCGGTTGAATGGTTAAACGTAATTCTGATATTTCAAATCTTTCTAAATAATGTTTAATTTACCCAGATGTTGACATAAATCTGACGTACCGGGGCTGTACTACCACCACACCTTCAGGCAGCGGACCCAGAACTGACACTGACTCAAGTGTAGCCCTGTCTGAGATAGCTAAAATAGCATCACAGGTATGTGCTGGAAATATTTAACCCTAGCGCCGAAATATTTTGTATAGACCATGGAGACCAAAGGTTTTTTTTCAATTTGAAGTTATCAGTACTGTCTTGGTTAGCTCTTTCCGTTTCATTTGAATACATGTTACGAGTCTACGGCCATTTTAATTAGTGTGCTCTTTCGGTGCGAGAATCGACTTTAGACGTCAGAATCTGAGTCTATAGATGTCGGATTTGGACGGCTAAAGTGGGTCCCTGGGTTGAAAAGGTTAAAAAACGTATTCAGTAGATTGTGTAAGCTATCGAAGAATTTAGTTAGACTTAAGACGATAATAAAATGACGTTGGTCCACATGACTGAGCTTGAAAATCTGAAAAAAATTTGTGCCCATGCATAGTGATAAACATTTGACAGCATTTTTCATCAATAAAATACTCGATTGTCAATGTTTTGTCAGAAAAAAGAGTAACGTTACATAATATTTTTTTTTTTACACAAATGAATTATTGTGTTAATATTATTATGCATATAAATTAACATGTATTTATAATATCTTGGTATTCTTACAAAACTAAACTAGGCCTACATTCATATTTACACATAATACATTGGCAATAAAAGACGTTCCGACAAAAAAAAATTGTCTATAAACCATTCGATTGTCTCTATTTTCAAAATTTATAAAAAGTATAAAAAATAGATACATGATTTCAAATTACTCACATGCGGTCAATTACAGTCATTGCTTGTGTATTAAAAACAGACAATTCTTTGTGTAACAAAATGGTCTGGGGTCGATATAATGTTGTGTTTTTTTATTTTATCTCCAGATCACAGGCCTTGACGGGGACGCGTGTCTTTGTGATACAGATAGCTGTAACAATGTACCTGCCTCTGAGCTGCCTGACACCTGTGTGGGCGCTGTCCCAGGTGAGGAAGAGTATTCTAATGCTACGATCCGTGTCTCGTCCGTACGTATCCGTTATCAATCCGCGATCCACACGTACTCAAAACAACCCACCGGGCACACGATGTTGTTGCGACGTTGAATCAACGTCAATGACGTTGATTCAACGTCGCAACAACGTCGTGTTACCGGTGGGAAAGTTCAGTATTAGGCCTACGTGTTCGCAAGTCGTCAAATTGTGCTCCAGTTCCGGGTAGTGTTAAGATCCACCTTATTATTTTCAAATTTTCGAGATTTTTTTTCTAATTTTTGACTTTTCACTAAGTTTAGAACTCGCTAATTTTCATTTTTCTCCAGTCGCACTATTATAAAAATGATTTTCGCTAGATTTTGAGATCCGCAAATTTGTCCTCCTCGCGAAATTATCAGCAATGCGTGATAAGTGCCACCTGGTGAATATATGCTCTACTGCATAATATAAGTAGCGATCTGCTTCCGGTAACTGGTAACAGCAGTTGACTGTGTGTCGTAACTCGGGGAGCATAGCTACAGTGAGTTGACACAAGGCATTCTCGAAATTTCTTAGGCCACCTAGGCTAAACTGGGCCAGAAATACTTCCTGAGGATGGTGGGATAAATGAGATGACACAGCCACAGGACACAGGATTCGAAATTCGAACATTGGCGGTCTGAGGCCGAACTCGCTACTTCTCGGTCACGGAGGCTCCCCACAATATTTAATATTCACGAGTGAACAGGGGAGAAACATTTCGCTTCTTTGAAACTTGAATGCCAGAGCGGGGTTTGAACCCGAGATCCCAGATTTTCCAAGCAGACAGCTTTACCCACTGCACCAGGGCCTCGCCCCGGGACATTCTCGACACATAGATGTCGTTCAGAATAAACACATAACAGGGTTGTCCCTAACACATTATAATTACCAAATGGTCACAAGTTGTCAGAGCCTAACTCTCATTATTTCTAACTTACAGATACAAAAGTGGACATATTGTGATCAAAGTAGTTTCAATATATACACACACCGCTAAATTTGTCAGAAAATAAAGTAAATAATAGCATTGATACCTTGAAGGTAGTAACACTTTACAGTAGTTACCTTATTGTATAACTCCTCAAGAAATAAAATTAAGCTCACTGTTGACTACATAATATTATAATATTATTATTTTTTCAATATTAATCGCACAACTTGCCTGTCTGATTACGTAGCGGCAGCAACCTCAATAGTAGACTCGCACTATGTTTTTGTATTAGCTTCGAGTCGTGCATCCCTCATACAATAAGTGATTCCTAATTTCTTGCTTCAGTTATCACACGGGATGATTAGGATATAAGACGAAGTCAATCATAATGGACCTCTCTTCGACGTTGGTCCAACATCGTATAAATTTTATACAAATGTTTTGTGTTTACTGGGTAGCTATGTCATAACATGTTCCCAGCAGCAAATCTTGACACAACGAGGACGTCAGCTCGATCTCTGGAGTAGCGAGCCTTGCGAGGGAAGCATAAGCATGGGCTTGTTATGTTATAGCAAGGAATCCATAGATTCCTTGGTTATAGCAAGACATAATAATTCATGATTAACATCTCGCTATATTATAATGATAATCGACATGTCTAGCTCTGTGTGGATATCACAAATGTGAAGTATAAGTACTCTCATAATAGTGGGCGATGGGAGTGACTTACTCAGAATAGGCCCCTATAGCTTTGTCTTTTTCCAGGTGATGTGTCATGTTGGGAATGTATTGACATCACTGGTGATTTGGGATACGACCTGGTGCTCAGAGGAAGTATAGAGGGAATTGAAGTGGCGTGCTCTGCCAACCCTGAATCCACCACATCCACCATCTGCGCCGTCAACCAAACCTGTGCCACCAGCCTGGCCACTCTCACTGCATCTGGGAAACTACCTGTTTTACTGACACGTACGTATCACGCGATTATCCCTTAACCCTTTAACCGCCGGTGTCGCATATATTAGGGTTTTAATTTTTTATTAGCACAATCAGTACCACATTTTAAATATGTTAAAGATAAGATGTGAAATCAACCAGCAAGATTAGAAAAGAGTTGACCTCCATTTTGTCTGATCTGAATAATTTTCACTCGCTTGAAGTTGTGGATCGCGTCAGCGAGACACAACTTCAAGTGGGTGAAAATTCAAATTAAATGATTTGGCGGTTAAAGGGTTAAAGCGCTGAAATATTTGTATACAAACCATAGAGAGCAAAGGGTTTTTTAATTTGAAATCAGCATAAATGTCCTATTTCGTTCTTTCTGCTTCATTTCAATACCTTTGTTATGGGTATACTGCCATTATAATTTTTTTAACTGTGTTTTATCATTGCATTTATAGCCCATTAGGGGAATGATATAATTATAAATGTAAAACGTTTTCCTAAATTTGTATCCTCAAATGTATCACCGTATGAGCTATAATGTAAATGAAAGAGGTAGCCTAATAGGTTTACAACACATTATTTTGAGTTGACATAATGGTCAATGCGCAGTCTACGCCTTATTACGTACACCATTATGATCCCTGTGAAGTATGAGAATTGTCAAGGGAGAGATATATTTATCTAGCAATTACTACTTTGCCTTGTAGGAAAAGTTCCTATTTATTTTCATCATTATGTACTGCCATATTTGTTTTTTCCAGCCGTGGTGTACGACTTGGAAGTGGTTTATCGCAGCTGTATCCCAGAACCATCGGCGTCTGAAAACGACTGCTCCAAAGAAGTCTACCCTCCCATGAAGACGAAAACACAGGCCCTGCTGGATGAGGTGGTGGAAGGGAATATGGCTACTGAAGACTGGACAGGACTTCATTGTCTTTGCGAAGGAGATCTGTGTAACAGTAAATCTGTGGAGGCTCTGAAGAATGCTGCTAAAGGTTTACATTCACAATCCCTTATTCTGATGCTGATAGGGGCTCTCGTCATCAAATCCATTCACCATATGTAATCTTCATGGCTCTAAAATAATGATAGCCAGAAAGAACGAGTCTTTAAATAACCCTTCCAGCCCTCACGATGCATTAAAGCATCATTTTACATCATTGAAAACATATTTGCTTTTCTCACAACTGAGGGTTTTAGAAGACAAATTTCGATGAAACTGTTCTACGAATACATGGTAATTTTCTTTAATTTATCACCCACTTCCAGTCATCTTCATCCACTACAAGTAGTGTAGTGGATGAAGGTGACAATGGTAAATTCAGGACTGAAAGGGTTAATTCTAATGCTGATATGCATTCTGTGCTCTGTGTTTTTATAAAAACAACCAACAAGGATAAACAATTAGTAGATGGTTATTATTCTGGTGAAGTACAACAAATTATCTAAACAATTTATACGCTGAGCGCAGATTAAAACCGTTGTTATGTGATGCTAGAAGTGATTCTAATAGCATAGTTTACGTTTAACAGAACACAGATTTTCTGTGTAAGCCAAAAGACATGCCGAAATTCCCACAAGAATATTTTTAAGCTACAAATTTGATTGTTGTATGGACATTTTTTATCAATCGAGCTGCTAACATACTTATTCCTGTTACTTCTTTGAAGATTTTGAATCTTGTGGATCATTGTGTTGGATTATAATTATTGGGGTGTTAAAACTATTATGTTATGGAGTAGATTTAATTTTGTTAGTATGGGCTTTTGGCATTGGCATTGTTTATCATATTATTTTCTAGCTTGCAGACCGCTTGAAGGCCAATGTAGACACAAAGGGTGATATTCCACTGGGCACACACAGTAGGCAGACATGTTGAATCAACGCTATCGACGTAATTCAATGTGGCAATAACATCGTGTGCCCAGTTGGTAGCTTTCATTCACTATGAGCTTTGAATTCGCAGTGAATTTCAAATACAATATTATATCAAATAGAATGTCCGAGCGTACTGATTTGTGACATGTTCTATAGAATCAATTATATGTATGAGATTTCCAAATGTTTGGTCTCAAATTAAAAAAATATAAATAATTTTCACGCCCTTGAAGTTGTGGATCGCGGTAGCGAGACACAACTTCAAGTGGGTGAACATTTAAATTATTTAATTTGGCGCTTTGCGGCTTAACAAGCCAATCACGACTATAATCGTTTTAAATACATTTTATTAGCAGATTCAATCACTGTTATTGGGAATAATATGTGTGTTTTAACATCAGTATTTGCTATTGTTTTGTCTCAATTTAAACATTGTAATTGTTACCCATCCCTTGAAGTAATGGTCGCGCTGGCGAGACACAACTTCAGGTGAATGATTTTTTTTTAAATATAACTTCAAAGTGTTTACAAAGTGCTTTGGCCTTCATACTTTCACATGGCTAACCCATAGTTCTCACTGAGACCAATATATAGTATCCAACCCCCGAAAAATGGACGAGTCGATCAAACTCTCACATGGCGAGATCAATTAATCCCCGTCATTCAGTTGTTAAGTATATAGACTACTATACCATGTATACTGGGGCCGAAGATTGTTACCAAAGTTTGCGATCTCTACATTTAAATGTGCACTGCAATAAAGTTTAAATCAAAGCTAATTTGGTCTTCTGAGTTGAGTTTCTATAAAAAAACACATTTATGGACCAATGTTTTTAAATGAATTTAGTGAACTTCATGATAATATTTGTTGTACAATTACGCTTTAATTGACCTTGGTAATAATATTTTTAACATATCCATTGTCCTTTCAAAACCATATAAAACGATTGCAAACAGCTTGATATAAAATGTTTTGTTGAACATGTTGAAATATAATGTTATATATGGACATAATATTAGTCTAATAGCTATAGTGTTGCTTAGATGTACAGTGATCCAAGTCCGTATATTGACATTATCCTATAGACGGCTTTAAATTATATTCAATTGACATAGTTTGAAGGCCTATATTATGTTTTTTATTAAATTATATTTCGTTAATTATAATTATCAGAAGCGTATGGAAATGTATGCATGTTGAATATTAATCTCTACTCGAGTATATTGTTATTGAAATTGCCAAAACCTATTTCTGCCCATTTTTATTTTATAATAAACTTCCGAAATTTTAAATATAAATTGGTTTATGAAAGTCAAAAACTAAGTTGCTATAACAATGACCCTGACATCAATGATCCTCGCGAACGCCGTATCAACTATTTCGAGAGCACTTATTGGGGCCTTCTCAAGGCGGTCGCAAGGAAAAAATAATTCGAACTCTGTTCTTATTAAAGCTCGTTGCACTACGAACGGCGCAAGAAATCACCTCATCGTAGGGTGCACGTACGATCGCTTTGAGAACACCATATTAAGTACATATACGATGCTCGCATATTATTCTGTGTCACGATAGCTGTAAGAATGTCGCAATGCTACATTAAGTTGTTCTTACAGTATTTGTATGAACGCCGCAAGAAACCTTAAAACGTATTTACAATATTCGCAGAAATGATAAGGGCAGAAATGACAACTTCTTTATAAGTGGTCTAATGATTACAGGTGACATGTTGTTTCCGACTATATCGTTTCTGACTAACTTGGCGACGCATAATCCATTTTCTGGTATCGATTATATTATTCTAGGCATCAATGAACTTGAAGACATTATTCTATGACATTTAACCTGTGTGAAGGTCAGATTATGAACAGCAACGGTCATAGAGAAAACATAACTTTTTCATATGTAGTCCAATAGTTACATGTGATGTCATTTCTGACTAACTTTGTGGTGCTGAATCAATTTCTGGCTTCTAGAAATAGGCTTAGGGGTAACACTTTGTTACCAAGTGGATTTTTTTATTGTCTATCAGGATATCAGCCTTACGAAAAACGTGGTTTCCGTTGCCGCATCATGCGTTTTTCACATTTAAATATGTTTATATGGAAGTGCCCCCACCCGTCCCCCCCCCCATAAAAAATCACATGTTTTCTTTTTTTTGTTGCACATAAATACACAATTTCTGTTTTGTGTGTGATTTAGAGTTGCGAAAATGTATGTCCTATTCGTGTCGACCAAAACGACATAATATTTAATCTCGAAATACAAAATTGTTACAATAAGCAAACAAATGGAAGCTTTTAATAATCTAAATTATAATATAATAAAACTTTTTTTTTATGGAAATCGAGAAAAGAAGGCTATATATTACGACATATTAGGTTACAAGGCATCCGAAACTATGTCTAAGCGCATTATATTCTATATTCTAATATGCTTTGATGTGCTTAATATTTCGTATGACGTCATGATTTCGATTGTAGATATGTAAAATGACAGCTATCTTGGATTTTACGATAAAATATAGGTCAGACGATGAAAAAAAGCAGAAATGGGTGTTCTTACCCCCAAGTCATGCAAAAAACATAAATCAAGCATCCCCGTGCAACAAATCCCCCAAAAAGTGACATATACATTTTTAAGACAATTTATTTTTTGGTTCATTTTTTTATGAATGTCGCGGCAATTTGGGATTTTCTCTTTTAAATATACTAGAATTTTGATAGAATGAAAATATGAATACAATCGTTTCTTATAGGGTTTCATATGTGGGGAATACAATATCAATAGAATTGTGTTTACTAAAACGAAATAACCTGTCACTCACAACATGTTCACTCATTTAGTGGCGTGTAGCCTATGTACCATCATCTAGTTCCCTCGTATCGTGTCTGCTTGGCCCGTTGAGTTGTGACGCTGTGTTTAACTTTTCGTGTTTAAATTTAAATGCTCTTTGACTAGTTTTTGGGTCAAGATATATGCCTGTGCAAAAAATAGGAAATTTACTCTTCAAAATATTGCAATGTAGTCTGCATAACCATGACATCATGCTCCGTTCTTGTAGTATAATAGACGAGAGGCAGTCAACGCGGGGGGGGGGGGAACAATTGAACATTAGTTGAGCAGGAATAAATCTTTCAAATTCATCATAACAAATAAGGTATTTCCCATTGATAAATGATTACGTGTGTATTGATATGAGAAACGATATTATTCGTGCCCACATATTTACTACATGTCCAAGGTAATATATATTCACTATTGGGGTACTGGGATGGATGTTAGTGGCTGAGTATTCGCCTCTGTTCACTTTAATACTTTGCACAAGAGAGGTTCTATTATCATCCCCTGGGCATAATCTCAAGCCAAGCTTGGTTGGCGGTCAGATCCCGTACATCCAGGTTCAATCATCTCGCCAATCCATATACAATACAGCCATAATCCAGGTTTCGAGGAAGAACATTTATGCTATTAGCACAAGTAACCACTTGTCCAAGCAGGCCTGTTCTAGCAGGCCTGTTCAATAATAGTCATGTTGCAAGGTCGTCTACATATAACGATTTTTGATGATTTCTGGTAAGAAATTGACTATGCTGTTAAATTTTACTGCGAATATATTTGGCGACAAAATGCTTCTTTGTGTGACAACTTCCTCTTGTGAATGTAGTGAGCTGTAAGTGTTAGCTAACCTGACTTTACATTTCCTCCCTTGAAAAAAAAACAATGTGTGACATTTTGTGGATGAAAAATAATCCCACTGTGTGTTGATTGTTCACAAAATTTCGCCGGATATACGTCTTCAACCTAGCCAAATGAACCGTGGTACTTCAACTATTTGAAACCCGCACTGCATGGTATTTAATAATGAAGGCTTCCTGGTGGGAGAGCTCTGCCGTTGAGACGGAATAACCAGGGTACGACAATAAGCTATCCACCGAAAGAGTATGGCCCGACTCGTGGAGGCTGCATATAGCCTACTCTAGGATGGTTGTTGTAGATTAATTAATTATGTACCATGCCATGCAGCATGCAACATACGTAACAAATCCTTAGTGAGCTGTCAAGGTGGTAAGAAAGTAATACCACTAACAACCATCTCAGTATCTCAGAAATATAATTATTCGTGTTAAGCTAGTAAAAAAGTGATGTTTTTCCATGGAACGTAAAGTGTCACTAAAATTTGAAAAGAAAAAATGGCACCAAAAACCAAGTTCATTTCGATAGATAAAAAATATTTTTCCAGCTATATTTTTTTTTACTTGTTTTTTTCGTCGCCCTCATTTACTTTTCTTAAAAAAGGTCAAAAGTTTTTTTTATATCGTCGCTCTCATTAACTTTTCCAGAAATATGTCCAATGTTTTTTTTATTTGGTCGCCCTCTTTACCTTTTTATGTTCAATGTTTTTTTTCTTAAATGTATTTTTTACCGCCCTCCCTCATTAGATTTTGGATTTTTTTCTGATCTAAAACAGAGAAAGCAAACAAAGAGGCCTAAATTGAGAACAACATGATAAATAGTGGTATTCATCGCTAATGTATTTGCCACAAAGTTTTGCGATCCCGATTATATTTGTTTTTTTTTATTTTTATTAACACAATAAATACCAACTTTTATACATGTTAAAGATAAAACGTGACATCAATCAACGAGATTTCACAATCGTTGACCCCCATTTTGTCAAATCTGAATAATTTTCACTCACTTGACATTGTGGACCGGGCCAGCAAGACATGTGTTTTTAATTATCACTTTAAATTTAAAAAAGATTTGGTTGATTTGCCAGATAATTTCCGTAAAATTTTAACAAAAATCAGATGTTGCAATCACCGTCTGCCGATTAAACGTGGATGCCATGAGAACATTCCGCCCGATATGCGTTTGTGCCATTACCATAATTACTGCCGTGAATAGCATTACTTATCTGCAACCACTTTAAAGGTGATCTATCACCCCGTACATAGTATGAATAATTTTGTGACAAATAAATCAAAGTTGCCACAAGATGGGGCACAAGTGTTTCCTTATATGGGGTGATTGGCTATCATGTGACCCTCTGAGAGGGTCACACCAAAGACCATGTACAACAAGATGATCAACTTACGGATTTCCCCATACAAATGCGTGTAATACATTGTGCAGTGCTGTCCCCTTTTAACGGGAGTTGGAACTACACTTTTGCAAGTGTATCATCATATAAAACAAGTGATAATTTCACCACAAATAAAAAATAATGTTTTTCTAGGTTTGACAGTTATGCCAATATCTCTACAATATTTATTTTTGGAACGAAAATAACTGCTAATATAGCAGAAAAGTCATGTTATATTATCATACAATTTTAGAGATTAAAATGTCTTCATTTAAATAACAGAAGAGCTGTGTACAGAAAGTACACAAATATGTGGGCACAGAACGGGAGGGGAGTGACGATATGTTGTCAAGCATAGCGACTACTAATGAGATTGGGGCAAAACATTGGTAACAACCATAACTTGGCAGACGTGTCTTTTGCTTCAAACTTTTATTATTTAAAAAAATATATTGCGAACACAAAAGCAATATTATAAAATTATAATATGTAAGCCTTCTCTCTCGAACCACTGTCCTCAATGTCACTGAGGACTGGAGCGTTAGCAGTATATTGATATCTTGAAAACAAGACACGTTCATTTTTATGACAAATTTTTTTTATAGGTGAATTTTAATTTAAAAAAAAAAATTATCCTGCCGTTACTGGTAATAAGGCGCTCATTGTTTTCCCGCAGTATATGGTGTAGCCGAATCGGGACATAAATATGTAATATTAACGTGAAACATTCACAACTTGCACGTGATTTAGTGTCTTCGATGAACGTGATAATTTGATCTCTGTTGTTGTGACTCCTATGTAGAATGTGTTCAGGTATATTTCCGAAAATTCGTTCATTTGAACCAATTAATTGTATTAAGTTTTGACGTGGAACAAAAGCCCCACACCTTGAATATTCAAATATTACTTCCTAGACACAAAGGTATGCAATGTATTATTGGCATCAAAATTACTTTACATTGATCACATGCAGATCGCGACACTTTGCGACAAAGATATCCACTGATATATATATATACAAGAATATTCTCATCCTCTTTGGTAATACACGTTTGTGGCGTGAATGATTTCAGCATTGAATAAGCTAATTCTGTGACAGAATCGCTCAGATCAGGTGAATTAGCAGTAACAGTAACATGCTTTATATCAACAAAATACTTCTGTTCAGGTATATTCCGAATGATAAACATGACAAATGATCCGTGTCATTAGACTATAATATATAGTAATATTATGTTTTCCTTTGCCCTTATCTTGGTTTTCTTTGTCCGTATCTACCCTTGCACACATCGTCACCTGTCAGCAAATACGAGAAGATGAACCAATGATGGGGTAATGCTGGGCCAGCATTACAAACCTTTGACCAGCATTACACTATAATTGAGTCAACGCCACGTGTTAGCTGGGCGTCACCTGTTGCTTGTAAACAATGAATATGCATACTTGTTTATACGGGCGCATCAACCCCTGAGGTACCAAAGGGAAGAAAACAATTAAAAAGTATTGATAACTAACCAACAAATTATTGGATAAAAAATAGAAGTAAACCTTCGGTAATACTTATCTTTCTGATTTTTATGATGTAAAGTATGTATTGTTTTTAATAGAATCAATGTCATAATTACTCGTCGTAATATGGTAAAATCATACTTGATAGATGGCAAAAGCATTAGTTCCAACTCCCAATACCGGGGGACAGCACTGAGAGCGATTTCACGTTTTGGGGAGAGTTGACTGTCTTGTTTTAATGTACATGGTCTTTGGTCAAATGATAGCCAATCACCCCATATATTGGCTAGCATGTTGCCCCATATAAGGACATAATTATTCATACCATATAAGGGGTGATAGATCACCTTTAAAATGAAAGACTCTGCAGATTAGTAGTGATATGTGGGTTATCTGAGGACAGCGCGTACTGAGAAATAACATACCTGTTGTATTTCAGTGTGAGTATGAGAATAATATCAGCTGTCCTTTTTCAGAAGTAAATATATCTGTAGGCCTACATGTGCACAAATTTATATCTGGCTAACACTATTCTGGTTTTATTGACGTGAAACAAGTAGGCCTATTCACACACATTCACTCTTTGATTATAGAACTGGCGCGCTAAATTAAATAATTCAAATCTTAAACCACTTGTTGTGACTCGTGGTAGTGAAGTGGGTGAAAATTGCTCAAATCTCAAACATTTGGAAATCTTGATGTTCAAACACTCATTTCATTCACAATAACAGTTATTTGATCGGCTAATACAATGGATTAAAAGATCGAAGATCACAAAAAACGTATGTGTATACTGCATATATATACAAGGTGTCCATGCATTTAACTGACCGCCATTGCTTCGTTTTCGATCGCACATGAAAACGGACACTGCCAATAAACTCGCAGACCCTGAAAACTTAGACATACCATGTTTCAAGGCTTTTAACTGAAAATAAGAATTATTTATTACAATTGATAAAATCAAGATGGACACCATAGTAGACTAGGCCCAATGTGTGAAAAATACCTTTTTTCTGAATCCGAATCTGCTGGTTATCAACTTGGATTTTACACGGAAATGTCTAACAATGGCATATCAAAATGGCCGCCATAAAAAATGAAGTTAGCGATTTTTCTTTTCTATTTGACATAGGGTAATGATTTTTGTGTCTACACCCACTCTTTCATAACCAGGGAGTTCAATTATAGCATTTTGAATGTTGAAAAAGTAGTATTTGCATCAGAAAAAAAGTGATTTCAATACATAGATTAGAAAATAAACCAACGCTGTTATAATTTTTAAGATCCAGTCATACTGTAATCAATTTTATTGTAGAAGCGACACATACATTGCATAAAACAACATAGCAAAGACAATGATTTCTCAGAGTAATTATTGAGTTATTATGAAGAAAACAAGTATCAACTATCCTCAGGTTACCATGTCAGTCACAAACAAGTAGATAAGATTTTTCAAGGACCGCTTACATGTACACAATAACTCGTACATTTATTTCCCCAAAACAACTACATTTTACAAATATTTTAAAATTGATAATACAATTGGGCAGCTAGATCTATTTCAACTTGTTTTAAAAAGGGTTACTTAATTATTAGACTTGAGCAAATACTATTTTTGCAATCTCTTTTCTTATTATTTAAAATTCCAGGACTTTCAAGCACTTTTAACAAAATTCCAGGACTTTCAAGGCCTGGATTTTTAGTTTTTAAATTCAAGGACTTTCCAGGATTTCCAGGACCAGTGCGAACCCTGCCAATGTCATAAGAATAGGCCCAAGCTAGATAACCAGCTGTCTTCTTTGTGTGATCACTGATAAATGATATAGTATCGTACACGGTGATAGAGTGAAATGCGAGGATACTATTCAAACAACCACAAAGTAGACTGTCCACAGCATCCGTAAATACCATGATAGGGCATACTGACTGAAAACATGGAAAAGGGTCTTTCTCTTCATTACAGTCATGTTGCACATTGTCATTCAGGCCCTGGTCAGCGAGGGTGTGATAGGAATACATTTTCTTAGCAGTAGGCTAGCCATCATCATCCACATGTTTGAATATATTATTTTAGCTGATGGTGCAAGCAATAACAGTAGCACATCAGTGTCTCTGGCATACAATGACATTGTCTGTCTGAGCATGCACTGCATGCAGGATCACTCTGGTATCGGCCTCCTCGTGCTTTTGAACACTCCACCTCACGCAACTACTATCAACTTTTCGTTTGGTACTCGACGAATAAGCTCATTTGACAGCAAATCAGCTAAATCAGTTTTGTTCTCTGGAAGTGCATGGAAGTTGGCCCAGTTGTAAGGTAGGGGAACATGTCGGCCTTCGATGACCCTCCCTATGGGATGAATTTGGCTTGTACGTCTCTCTCTAGCAGATTTGATTAATTCTCTTCGATGTCTATCAAATATTTAATTTATCTCAATGCTCTGATAAGATTGTCCAAGTTGCATCACAGTTTCTGTGAATGCATCACTAAGATCATTAAATGTTTACGTCTCTGCTGATTTTCCAATTGAATGAACCAGTGCTTGTCCATCAATGATTATGCACGTTGTACTTTCACAATCTATTGAATTTGCAATACAAGTATCAGCCAATACCGATTGCAGCCTGTTCTCAGCTTCCCATTCATTACTGCTAAAGCAACTGGCACTGGAAGAAGTTCACGTTGAATAATACCTTTCAGATTAACTTGTCGCCCCCCCCCCACCATATACAGTGATTAGTCGTTGCAACACTGATCTATCTGCTTTGATAATACCGGTATATTGTATTGTTTTGTTTAGCTTTGGTTTTCATCCCTACCTCATACATGGAACATAAGGTTGATGGCTTATTACGCTTAATGGGACTATAAAACTGATCACTAGTGACCTCATGTCCAATTTCACAAATCATATGTTCATCCACGAAACCTGCTAACATAAATTGCCCCCCCCCCCCCTTGACTTAGCATACAACAGTGATTCCTGGATAGCATTGTTTTCCGGTTCTTTGTTGCTATATTTTGGACTATATACTATTGCTCACTTGATAATACATTAGACCGTGTCTCACTACACAACACAACTACGCACTATGTAATCGTCATGTGTGGCTCTGGTGTTCGCTGCAATATGTGACCTCGTATTCATAATAATGTATGAGAGTGCCCAGCGACTCATAGCAGACTGATGTTGTCTTTGTTATTGAATTTCTGCCACCCCTGGATTTCCCTGTAGCATTCAGCCACTCCTCTTTGTGATCAAGATCTACCTGGTTGAATGTGGACGACGAACGCTTCAATACAAAACTTGTTGAGATACACCGGGCCCCAGCGACTATAGTTTTGATGGTCATATGTTATGAAATATTGAATCATTGGATTGTGACTAGATGCAAAACCCCAACTCCATCCCGCTGAGGGATAAATAAATGTAAGTAGCAGTGAGACTAACTCTATATAGATCCACCAAAAGAGGGGAACTGTTCTTTTATGTCCATACATTGATCTGTTTTAAATTGTTTTTTTTCTAGATTTGCCGTAAGTGTTGAGTTACAATCATCAATAAACTTCATTGGGTGCAAGAGTCGCCACTGAGCTGGCAATGTTAACTTGTGAGCACGTATGGTTCGTTTATAGCTCTTGTCTGTCATGACTTTTTCACATAAGTTTGGACCTGGGATAACACTTTCTACTCAGTCATTTGTTAAACCAGAGCCTTCCATATGTTTCCCTATTAGGGCCTACCTTTAAAAAGTTTAGATATAAGTGTAGGCCTAATCCTTCTAATCGTGGAATCAATTTGAATCTGCATTCTGGAACCAACCATTTAGCTGCATTATCTTGTAATACAAGGCTTGGTTCACTGTTAGTACACTATACATTTGTCCAAGATTGTTGTTATCTCTCGGTTCGAGGTAGATTGTCGCTGATTGAATTCTGTCCACCAAGTTCTTTTGGTACATGATTGCCGCTAGAAATTCTCCTAAGATGCAGCATTGGACTCAGGCACTTCAAACCATTTTTTCTATATTGGTTTATTGAAAAGTCGTGATATTTTACCAGATGGTATGTTTATTTCTGACAAATCTTCCATTGCCTCAGATACATGTAACACCTGCCTGGTTGATCATCCAACATCACATCTAATGCAGGTCCCCGTTGCCATGCAGGCATTTGTGTCGCATGGAATATATTTTTACCGTCCAAAGTTGCATAGATCTATGTTGTCTGCACTGAAATGTACAAACTTACCATGTATCAGATGTGGTGAAGGACAGCACCATTTCCGTAATTCATAGATGCAAGAGTGTCTTCAGCAAGTTATGTGTCGATTAGTAATACATCCTTGTAACTGATTGTGTGACCTGATTTATGGAATAGACTCACTAACTGTCGCGATCTGGTCATCTGATGGAGTGTGCTACCAGGTCCATTGGCAATAATTTTGGTGTCCATTTTACTGACATTGAATGAGGTATCATTACCACTTACTTCATCCTCAGAAGTTTTTAAATGACCTTCAAGTAGCGACTGTCCAACATATATAATACTTGCATAAACATGTACAAGCTGTCTGGTATGCAATCCATAGCTCAAGCTTCAGATACATCGAATACTTTATAGTCTGGACGAGCTATGTCTCCTCGAAGCTTTAGAGCCACATGTCATCAGCCTCATATTTGGGAATAACAGAGAAGTTGTCTTCATCATCAATAACTTGTGACACTGGAGTAAAATGAAACTTTGCAGGAACTAGCAGTGTTTGTCGCTCAGCACTGCCATTGTAGAATGCTGGAATCACTAAGAAGATGTCTTCAATGAATGATCCACACGTGCACATTTTATAAAAATACATAGCTAAATCTATAACAATCAACTTGGACAACACTAAATGAATTATATCACATGCTATTTAAAACTTACTGATTATGTTGGGCCAGCCTCGATTGTGATTTCTAAAAAAAGCTGGCGGCCATTTTGATAATAAGTGGAAAGCTGAAAATCTAATCAGGTCATCTCCATATTCATAGATAGCTTGTATAAATTATGAATTCAATCTGTGGAGCATGCTGAAGCAGTAACCAAAAATGCCGTCGCACGAAGGGGAGAACAAAGCCTCTTAGGGCCCAACCGGCGGAGTAGTAAACGACCACATACAGCAAGCACGATACATAGACCCGATGCTGTTATAATGCTGTACCATCGTCTACGACGCTGGGCCAGCATTATACCAACATCATTATAACAAAGTCCCGTGTTTGCGGGTAGTGCTTAGCTTGGTTCACATCTTGTGTTTGTCGGGCAGGCCTTTCCCAGAAAACACGAGACATTCAGTCAATGTTGGTACCATGTTGGACCAACGTCTTCGACGCTGGCCCAACATTGTACCAACATTGGCTGAAAGTCTAATGTTTGCTGGGATATATTTTTAACCTTTACAGCGCGGGGATAGACTTTAGTCGTCAGAATCTGACGTCTGTAGACGTCAGATTCTGACGACTAAAGTCTATCCCCGCGCTGTAAAAGTAGAAATATTTCTAATGGCCGTAGACCCATAACATAGGTATTCAAATAAATTGGAAAGAGCTGAATAGGACATTTATGATGATATCGAATTGAAATAAACCTTTTGGTCTCCAAGGTTTTTATAGAGAAATTCAGCGCTTTAAGGGTTAAACGACTCACAGGACTCAGCACTGTGGTTATCCCAGTCAACACGGGACGTTGAGCCAATGTTGTAGGCCTACTGGGTTAACCCTTATACAGAATATACCCTATCATGTCTATAGGACACAGGTAGTTTGGTAAATATGTAGCGCATGTTTTTCGTCGATTTCTCCATCAATTCTGAACCGATTTCATTGAAATTTTGCACAAGCCATTTCCAAGGCATGTCATAACATCGATGAAAACTTCACAAAATGTTATTGTCAACCTCATCAGTGTGAAAATAAAACAAGGCGATATCATTTCCATAGTTTATTTAGTCAGCTTGGAAATAAAAAGTCGCATCTCCCAATACAGATGTACAAGAAGCACATAGTAACCACCCTTCGTGTAATGCCAAAAGGGAGTATCTGCTTACTTGAAATTTAAGTAGCTACTGCCTTTTGGTTTTGTACAACAGCCCTCAATTCTAAGGTAACTTAACAAAAATGTACAATAACCAGTTATATTAATCACAATTAAGCATTTTACATCATACAAATAACATCAAATTACAACAGATTTCACATGTTTCGTAAGACTTTTCTTTGTAGAATATTGAGAAATAATATATTTTTCACATATTGAACGCCAAGATGTATATTATTGTTATTATATTATTGTATATCTGGAATATTTAACATAACATCGATCCCCAGAATCCTGAGAGAGACACATGCATTCTACACTCTGGCTGCTGGAGGGGGGGGGGGGCAATTGCAAAGAAAAAAAAATGTATTCTAGGCTACATCATTGAGGACGAATACTCTTTCCGAATGTTATTATTATGTCCACAAACATTGACATTTGCATAATTAGTTTTTTTTACTTATTATAATATAATTTATATATATTAGTATATATTGAAATGACGCAGAGTTTAATTGCCATAGTAAATCTTTCAATTACCTGATAACACACGGTGCGCGCACCATATGCCATAAGGTATCAAGGTTTTGTTTAATATTGATTAAACCAAAACAGATTTGCATTCACCATGTTGACGGAATGTGCGAATTGTGGTAAACATGACAAGGGTATCGAGCAGTTAACATTGTTTACGGGTTACACGTCTATACTGCGCTGCAAAGCCAAAAAGCAGTAATGTTTCCATTACAAGTGAGCAGATACTGCCTTTTGACTTTGCTTAGTATGCATATCTCATCGTGATATCACAGTAAGGCTGATTTGCAGTCACCTAAAATTAATCACTGTTGACTTGGTTAACATTGTTAACCCTTTCACCGCCAAATTATTCAATTTGAATTTTCACCCACTTGAAGTTGTGTCTCGCTGACGCGATCCACAACTTCAAGTGAGTGAAAATTATTCAGATTTGACAAAATGGAGGTCAACTCTTTTTAAATCTTGCTGGTTGATGTCACCTTTTATCTTTAACATATTTAGAATGTGTTACTTAATGTGCTAATAAAACAAAAAAAACTGAAGATATGCGACACCGGCGGTTAAAGGGTTAAAGTAATCTAACAATAAGTACGTTGATATAAAATATGGCTATAAAGACACTTGGAACAGTAGCTGCTATGTATGTAGCCGACCTGGTTAACCATTATATCATATCATTATACATGGCGCTAATACGCTCTACATCTTCGTGATTGCAAGCTGGAAATTGCGTACACAATTCCAGCAGCTAGAAATGAAAGGAAAGCAAAAAAATCGACACAATTCAAAACGACAAGTATTATTATAGTACATGTACTATGATTAATGTCTCCCGCGTGTCGCCCCAATGTCATCTACTGATCATGTTAATCAATAAAAAAATTCTGTCAAGCTCGTTGTCGTTTTTGTGTAGGCTTACCACATTGCTTCCGAGCTTCCAGTATGACATATATTATACTTTCTTGTGTAATATCAGGTCATTTTCACTCACTTTCAGATGAGAATTGCGCCAGAAATTCCCATCTGAAAGTGGAGGACAATATAAAAAATACCTGTGGAGGTGTAAATAGATTATATTAATATATTATTTGAATTATGTACATGATTATGTTTTTAATCATTCTGATACCAATGAACCGTATATGGAGTCCACATGATCCGTATTTTGAGATGAAGAATTCCTGGCGCAATATAGAATTCTAGACTTCAAGAAAAGTTCCAAAATCACAAATTCGCGAAAATCTATGCACGCGAAAATTACCAGATCTACAGTATATATTGTCCGTCAAAATACTTCAATTTTTTTTTTTCAAATATTAATAACATAAGCAACCCTGAATGGATTTCCACATCAATCAAAAGAGCATATACTATTTAAAATATAGATTTTGCAAAATTATTACTCTGCTGATTGTACTAGCATTAAATATAAGCAATTGAAGACACACACGTGTCAGATCATTGTTCACAATGGTAAAATGGCATGACTTCTTCTATTGAGCATGTTGAGCAATCAGTTGTTTATTGGCGCCGTGTAAAAATCTTAACCAGGCCAACAAAAGCAACATAATTATTATTATCCTACAGTACACACATTGTGATCCCACTGGAGCACGATGATATAAGTGAGTACGAACAAAACTTTGATATATCGTTCCACTCGGATATGAAAAGGTGGATCTGTCACTTTTTAAAGTGGCAGATACAGCCTTTTGTCTCCAGTGTGGCAACGATGTAAGCTACAACATTAGACTTCACAAACTCAAATTAAAGTAATCCCAAATTGGAGTCGTTCGTATTAAAAAAAATTGCTGAAATAATAACAAGTTCACGTCAACAGGTCAATGCACATGATTGAAAGACATCTGCACCAGTTGAAAGCTAGATATACTCATCTTCACATTTTGTCACTTGATGCTGATAAAGACACTTAGAAACAGCAAATAATGAAATTTCATACAACGAAGTATACATGTAATTAACATGATTAACAACACATTCTTGAACTTAGGTATGTATGTATGTTTAAATAGCCTTTTTGCTCACCTGCTCACAGAGGAGCAATAATTTTTATTGTGACTCTTGTTCGGGTGATAATATGACAAAATGTGTGTCAACTTTGATTAATATAGACAGTGACTAGAGTCGTTTGTATTTCGATCACGATATGATAATAATTGCCTACTAATTTTCAAAAAACATCTTGGGGAAAGGGTGATGCTTCAACCCTTTACCAGCTATGTTATCGAATTAATTTTTCACCCATTTGAAGTTGTGTCCCGCTAGCGCGCGACACACAACTTCAAGTGGGTGAAAATTAGTCATAATTGTTTATTTCAAGACCAAACATTTGCAAATCTTGATGTTTAAACACTTATTTTACTCCCAATACCAGTGATTTGATATGGTAATCAAATAAATAGCAAAAGCTCACAGTCGTGCTCAGTGCTTAAAGGGTTTGGCTCTGTCATTGTTTTTATGCACCAGGTGGCATATTTTGAATAAAATTAATTTAATAAAAATGACACATTTCGTCACAATAACGACGTTCCGAGCTTCAATTTGAGGTATTATACCTGGGTAGTAGAATGTGTTATTTTATTGTATCGTTTGGGCTAAGGTCTTGCACACGCAATAAACAACATTACAATTATTTGTTAAAATCAGGACATTTTTTATTCACCTTCAGATGGGAATTGCGGTAGCAATTCCCATCCCAAGGTGAATAAAAAATGCTGGATGCAAAGTGAGATGTATCAGCGTTGCTTCTGTGTTGTTATAATGTCAGATATACTGGCCCAACATTGAGATAACGTTACTCTGAGCAAAATTCCAGTGACACTAGTCCTCACACGATTTATGATTACTTCTCAAATGCTGCAAAAACACCCGGGTTCTTTAGCTTTTACATTTAATGTTATCCGTGACTTTGTCAAAAATCTGCTCCCCACACGGGCCAAATGTTTGTCCCAAGAAATCCCCTGGCTGTCTCTGTGTCGGGAATGGTACTGTGTTGTTCCATGTATCACAGGCTATACTGTCATGTACTACGCTATCACTCTCTAGACTCTCCCAGAGTCTGTCCAGAAACTCTGTTTGATTGCCACCAACGTAAGTACATAAATCCAGAGGTTTATCGGGATCACTGAGCAGTTCCCTGAATAGATGAGATTTAGGTTTAACGCCCCAGAGATGGGGTACTATAGCCATATCAGCCTGGCTGGGGTGGTCTCTAACACAGTGTAGGGATTTACCTGTCTTCACCCAATCCTTCACCACGGACGCGTCCCTCTCGCTCAGTCTCTGTGTGGGATGACGGACTATCATATGTTCCACGTCCGCGTCGTGCGCTGCTAAAAGAGGCCATAGTTCTGGGGGCAGTGAGCAAGTGGACCAGCTCACCTTCACTACTTTTACATCTAAATGCTCAAGTTTTTTTAAAATGTTTTCTGGAATCGGCCAGGGGCTGTTTTCATCACCGACGAAGACTTGCATCGACCATTCTGGGAAGTACATACGCATTAGCAACGCATTCCTGACAACGCCGTATAGGTGATCATTAGTTACCATGGTGATTGACATGGTAATAACTTTATCTGCAGAATGTGACACATTAGAAGCGGCGAGCAACTTGAATCCACTGAAACATAAACATGTACCTATGTATTTATCTTAAAATAATCACAATAACAATGATTCATAAAACTATTTGAATTGTATACAATTTGTATACTAGTTGAATGGAAAGAACAATATTGATCATAATTTATTCTACACATTATTTGCGCGACATTTTTTGTGTGCATTTTATCAGTTTATAATAGCCTATAATTATGTTGTTTTTATTAACAGTGATTAGGAGATCAAGATCATTACTATATCAGCATGACCAAAGTACATGGTGTACGTGGACTGACTGACTGACTGACTGACTGGCTGACTGACTGACTGACTGACTGACTGACTGACTGACTGACTGACTGACTGACTGACTTCAGACTAACCGACCGACCGACCGACCGACCGAACGACCGGCCATTCCACTTACCTTAGAATACGTTCTTTCTCTCGTTGTATTATCGCCTCCACCTCTGGTCTTGCTACTTTGTGCACCCTGTAGCGCGTACCTTTGCTCATGGTGTGTAGCAAGGTGATATTTTTTATCTTAGTAATTCGTCCTGGCTTGTACACATTTGTAATCCAGTTATCAGCGTGCCAGTCTGTAAATTCCCGAGGATAGTATAACCCAAGTAGATCTATGTGCGAATGATGCACAAAGTCATAAGTCAATATACCAACATTACCACCTTTATGGTTTGGACCCACTACCCCCACGTTAGGTGGGTCATAATTCAGGAGCCGGTTAATGTAAGTCTCAGTCCAGCCTTTTGAAGTCATTTTGGTGTCGTCGTTGATTCGGTAGTAGTAGTCGTTATCATCCATGTAAGCCGTCATCATGGCATCATTTTGTGCCCAGGCTGGTCTGCCACGATGGCTACACTTAACGAAAACTACACCGACTACGTCTAGGTGTGAACACAGTGAAAAACGGATTTTAGAGAAAGCATCAGTAAACGCTTTCAAATTTGATGAGTTACTAAAGTAAGCATCGTTGTCATCAAACGCCATATAAAAGGTGTAACAGTATCCCTTGGAAGCTGTTTGACAGAAAGAAGGCATCATGGATCCAAGAAAAACAAACTTACTTTCCAATGATTTGCCTTTGTTTAAGCCCTTTGACGTGATGCCCATGCCTATTGCCACCTTGGTACTGGTATTCAGGTGATCTTTTTCACTCAGTGTGAACCTCTGGATTGAATCAGTGTGGTTGAGGAGACTTTTCACGATGCGCGCGTATTGGGCATTTTGAGGACGAAACACCAGCGGTTTGTTCACCTCCTCAGCGTCGTCTTTACCACTGAAAGAGGGCAAGTCCAAGAAGGGCACAGCGGCGCTGATGCTGGTGATGTTCAAATACACCAGCAATAAAAAGATCTGTGCTAAAAATAAGGCAAGTAGGACATTTCGGGCTGAGAAACTGCTTCCTCTTTCCTTGTTTATCTCAGAAGCCATGGTGGTATAAGGTTAATGTCATATAGTTATATTTGGAGCTTGTCTATCCATGTTAACAATCCTCATTTCATGTTTTTTTCTCTTTTGTTGATCGTTTATACCGTAAGTTACTGTAAAAAAGCAAATTATATTGATTATATATTCCCTGACACAATTAGAAAACATCTTTGCCCAAATTCCCAACAAAAACGTACTCCTGGAATCCAATTTTTTTTAATCGAGATGTAATATTTCAAGTAAACACGGTAAACCTCCATATGCAACCATTAGACACATCAAAATAAAACTTAATGTGGCATAGTTATCAAATGACACCAAGTCATTTCTAGGTCAAATAATGAATAAAAATCGCATTATTGCTAACATTGGCGGCTACCGAGAATTCGCATAATTGACAACTT
Organism: Flabesymbios commensalis; assembly: GCA_964017125.1. Classification (NCBI taxonomy): domain Eukaryota; kingdom Metazoa; phylum Annelida; class Polychaeta; order Terebellida; family Flabelligeridae; genus Flabesymbios; species Flabesymbios commensalis. The sequence continues at coordinate 21,528,913 of OZ024918.1, read as the reverse complement.
TGGCAAAGAAGTTCAATTACTTTCGATCTAAAGTATGTCAGATGACGCATGTGTCACTGCTAGCAAGCAAAGGGTTAACATGAGGCTGAATCCCATCAAATCCGACAGGTTCGCCCAATGTTGTCATAACGTTGGCTGACCGTTTACGACGCTGGCGCAACATTAACTTAATATTGGGTCAGCTGTTCCGGGATAGCTGTGGATCACACATAGCACATTTGACCTGGATCGCTGTATACCTATATACATGGCATAGTAGTATAAGGATTCTGAAGTAGCCCTACAGTATATATTACAATTTAGGCTTACGTCTCAAGCAGATGTTCTAACCTGCATCGACACTAGAATACAATATATGCTAACAGATTTCAATAGTCACATGCACATCCTCTGATAAAATAATTATGAAGACAAAATTCATTCGGAGAATTCGGGTTCTGTGTTCATCATATTCATTTTAGGATAAAACATTCTGGTATGAACGTACATGATGAGTCATAGGCTGGTAATTGATGCTACCAAAATTTTATAGTATTTTTTTAACCATTTACAGGATATAATAAGGGTATACTGCCGTGCAAAGCTAAAATGCAATACATATATAGTATGCGTACTTTAAACAATGTTACAAGTAGCTTAAGCATGTTAAGGAGATACTGTTTGCAGTATGCGTACCTTACACAATGTTATAAGTAGCTTAAGGAGATAGGAGTGGTCGCACTACATACAGAGGTAGTGATGATAAGTACCACCTCGTGAAAATATATAAATAAGGGGACAGCCGGCCATCATAATCCCCCGCCCCGCCCACATGATAGAATTTTCAGAGTGCATCTATCCCTGAACTCTCACATTCTGTTTTATCATGTTCATAGTGATCAATCATGGGAACTGTGCTCGGTGGCGGATCCAAGGGGGGCGCCCCCCCCCCCCTATTTTTCGCCAAACACCCCTAAATTGGCTAAAATTTACCAAAAAATGTTTTACCCAAAACCCCGGGCGCCCCCCCCCCTTTTCTTTAGATCCTGGATCAGCCACTGGTGCTAGATAGGTGGACCATTGACAATGGTCTACCTTCTAGCACAGTGTTCCATGTAGGCCTATCGGGCCTATATTACAGATATTAAAGCCAATAGTGGTCGCAAGTCGGACATTTATAGCGGTAGATAATCAGCCAGTTTGCACTGACTATCATCATCATATTGTTGTTACATTCACAACTCGCGTTTAAAATAACTTCACTACACAGCTGCTTCGAACACGAGCTTTCTTCTTATGAGTACACCTGTTCGTCTATCATGTCTATAAGAATAATTTCCTTAGAATATAATGTGAATAATACTTTCGTGAAAATCATAAATACAGCAGTTTAGTTATTGTCTTCGAAGAACATAATACAATGTGCTCACCTAAAAAACTCCGCCTCGTCAGTCAATATATAGTGATCAGGTGATATATGAATGTGCATATCCGGCTGATATCATAATTTGTGTATTCTTCCCCTTGGCTGTATCATGGTTATAGTCGTTAGGACTAAGATTAGGGAATACAAAGTCCATTCTTAACTAAATTATACATGCTATCGAGATAACGTACGACGTGTACCCGGTAGGCGGCACCCTCATCTAAGGTGAAAATGAACAAAATCTCTGAAATTTCGAGCAAGAAAAAAAGAACAGTTTAATATTTCAACTGAGGTAGTGGTATTAATGCACCACAAATCATATTTTTAATAAAATACATCGAATGAAAAAGGCTAGAATTCATCGCAATAAGGATGTCCTGAGCTATCATTTGAGATAATTACACTTGCATATTTAATAAAATGCCAATTTCATGCATCTTAGGATGGGAATCGCGGCAGCAATAAATACCACAAGATGTGTGAAAAATTTTCATCTCTCATCACAATGATACGAAATAGCTGGGTTCTAGGAGAGTTGACCCTTTGCAGCCTGAGTTTACATCGAATCTTCAAATGACAACTTGCAGTGGGTGAAGATGACTTCAGGTGGGTGACAAATTGAAGAAAATGGGCATATATTGTTAAAAATGTTTCATGAATATTTAAAATCTTTTTCAGAAATGCAAAACGATGCATTGAGGTATCATGGGAGTTTAAAGGGTTAATTAATAAAAGTGACATAAGACATCAACGCAAATCATTCATCTCGACAGTATATTTTATGTAGTGCCGTTCGATCGCAGATGTAGCTCTTGAAATCATTATAAATGTCTTAGTCAGCTCTTTCTGGCTCATTTGAATACCTATGTTACGGGTCTAAGACCATTAGAAATATTTTGCATATTTTAGTGCGGGGATCGTCTTTATACGTCAGAATCTGACGTCTACAGACGTCAGATTCTGGCGGGTATGTATAGTATACTATACTAGTGCTGGCCAATCGCTGGCTATGTATATAATGCCTGTCGCAACGGAAACGACGAAAACGATAAGCAATTATATGATATAATCAAGATATTCATGTAATTTGTAATGAATAAAATTGCTTAAAAAAATTAACTGGTTGGGTAAAAGAATACTTTGAAATATTTTTATAGTATCGAATAATCATGAGAAGAGCACTGAAGTGAACATCAACGCGTAACTGATATCAGAAATGTTTATGTATTTCTGCTGATATCCAATGATGGTAATTAAGTTGCTTGTCTCAGCACACACAACATGTCACTTGCAAGGCACATAATTTTCATTACGTCACCAAATCGGGCCCTTTGTATATCCCCCCCCCCCTCTTGGAGATAAAAGGATGCATCAGCCAGTTTACGACAAGTTGTCAGATAAACCCTCCCATCTCCAGGTGGACGATAATGTTAATTTGGTAACTGAACGTCAGCGTATACAGCATTCTCCACACATAGATGTCGCTCAGGTCAACAGCATTCTCCACACATAGATGTCGCTCAGGTCAACCACTGCTCAGAATGCGTAAACTCAGAATGGCCGCTGCGAAGCGACATATGAACACGATGAAGCAGATCCATAATGTTGTTCAACTAATGAGTCAAGTTCTGCTTTGATTAGATCTTCATTGTATAGCTGACTTTTGAAGTGTTTTAAATCGCGGGTAGTTATTGATTTTAGATATGAATTATAGTTATCGTGACTATGCTTTATAACAGTGGAAATAAAATCATGATCACTATGTTATGCAGCATTCAATTACTCCTGATGAGCGATGTAATTGCGGGGTTGATGTAAAAATTAGATTCAGCCCTGAGAGTTGTACTACTGTAATGTTCGCCGAGTAGGGTGAGCTGCGAGTTAGGAGTAATTTAAAATGAGTTTAATGAGATTAGCTGGATTTGTTTGAGTGTCTCATCGAGTACATGATAAAATAATTATTGTAATCGAAATCACCTAATTACAATTAATATAAGGTAATAATATACTATCATATGTTGGCCATAGCACTTTCAAAAAATACTTATCATATCATTAAAGTAGTCGGTGGTGGAGGAAGGGGCTCTACAGAAGGAACACACATTAAATGAAGCACGGTCAGTTAGGTTAATAGTTACCCAAACAGATTCGCTATTAGAAGTTTGCAAAAGTTTGGAGTGCTGGGGGCCAGATGATTTAACATACAGTGCCACACCACATTCACGACCAGATACTCTGTCTTTTCTGTGCAGGTTGTATCCAGTTATACCTATTTAATCAACCGATATAGTAGAATTAGAATGAGTGTTTCATCAAGTACATAATTGTAATTAAAATCACCTAATATAACAATTTCATTGTTTCCATAGCTCTTTTATAATTACATATCATATCATTAAAGTAGTAGGTGGTATAGGAAGAGGCTCTATAGAAGAAACACACATTAAATGAAGCACGGTCAGTTACCCAGAGATTCGACATTACATTTTTCCATAAGTTCGGAGCAATATTCATGGGGATTGATAATTTTAAATAAACATGATAAAGTGCCACACCACCTCCGCCAACAGATACTCTGTCTTTCCTATGCAGGTTGTATCAAGTTATACCTATTTCATTATCCGATATAGTAGAATTAAACCACTTTTCGGAAATTGCTCAAATATCAATAAATTCTCATCCAAGAATATACGTAGTTTTTACGAGATTTCAGTGGTAGGACTGGGGGAGTCACGGTCATTGGAACCTATGACCAACGTGACAGTGGACGTGTCATTGGTTGGGTGTTTTTCAAGAGCGCAGATCCCATCTTTTATCATGTCTATTGTACCACCCCTGATACCACGTATTTGTACGTCATATTGACACTTGACCATTCGTGTTACATGGGACGCGGCCCAATCAACAGGTTCGAAGCTGGCGGCAGGGCCAGTATTCTCGTACAAGTTACGATATATCGTAGGCTTCTGATTGGTCGAGATGGCCATCTCGACCAATCAGAAGCCTACGATATATCGTAACTTGTACGAGAATACGGCCCCAGGGACATTTGTCATCGAATTAGGCTGGGCAGATGGGAATTTAAGTGTCATCATGGTTGGTGTCTAACTAAGGGTTTGCATGTACGCCCGTCATAGTGGTGTGGCCAGAAAAAAGACATTGCAGACATTGCAGTGTGGGTAAAATCCAAGATAATAGTTATTTGATAAATCATTCTATTCCCAGGATGAAGCTCATTATGCTCAGGATCGTATAGATCTACACAAATATGGCACCAACATCACGAATTTGATTCTATTCTGACGAAATGATATCAAAATTTATTGCAATGTGGCAAAAATAGTTTTCTGGACACATCATGATGTGAGGCATACCTTGAAAACCTTATGGTAGACACCGACATCATGAATATGTTTCTTTTGTGTCGAATAATTTTACATAAATATTGTTCTTTGACCTTGGAAAAAGGGCCATCAGCTTGGCTTTGTTGCGATGTTTACCATCTTTAAGCTGTTTTCAGTCCACGCCACTACGTCGGGCGTACATGAACCACTAAGATCGACAGCACAATCACGAATCTGCTTCAGTTCTGTCAAAAATGATATTAATTTACTGTTTGACATTAAAAATGAAGTGTCTAAGCCCATGCGACAAAGTAAAAAGTTATTTAGTGCATTCTGGGATTACAAAGACCCCACAATCATTTATTAGTAGCATGGGTATAGCCCCTTGATATTTGCTAAACAACCACAACTGCTTACTTGAAATGTAAGCAGTTGTGGGTGTTTTCTTTTACCTGTTTACAGGACAGAATGGTGATGTAGACTTTGCATTCTTTATGGTGTCACGTTATTTTAAATACTTCACTCCATTGAAGTTTATGTTGATTACACATGGAACATGATGCGGAAACTTTAATGTATCAATTCGACAAAACCCAAACACTGCATCGAATTATACTTGACATAGCAAAAATGAAGTGCATTTCTGGTAAAATCAACAATCATTACAACGCCTCCTCGGCGTAGCGGTTAGCTTCCACTGTGTTCTTCTTATAAAAAGCTAGATTTAACATATTTAAGGTCATGTGAAAACCTAGTCATCGTACTCAGGTACTGCGAAAATTTGTATAAACACATTTGTATAACATTTGTACAATGTTAGACATTGGGCCGACGTTGTCATGGTTGTACAAATGTAATACAAATGTTTTGTGTTTGCTGGGATGTACATGATCACGATGTACATGTACATGATGTAATGCTCTCTATACATATTTATAAGTAACCACTCTAGCCCAGTACAAACACTGAAAAAGGAGGCTTTGCGCGTTTATCAGATATGCCATATTTTTATATTTTTTTAAATCAGGACCTTTTTATTCACTTTGATGTGGGAATTATGAATGAAAAGGGGTTCTAGGGGTGTTAAACAGCATTGGAAGATAAAATGGTATCGTCTTGTAATCAACGGTAATCATGGTAATGTAGGTGCATACGTGTACAATAATTATCGATGGTAGCATCTCTGATGTAGATCTACAACCCTGACAACTTACAGAATCTATTTACAAAAATAAAGCACACAAACCTTTGTTTCTGGTCAGTCTGTTGCGTTGATGAATCAGACGTTGCTGTGCAGCTACAATGTGTGTGGTAGGATTGAATACAGATTTATTATAATATTATTGCAACCGTCCGTACGCCTGTAGCATCTCCTCCATTCTGTACGGATCATACGGATACACAACAGTGTATACAGTCCGCAGCATCCTTGGCTGCTGTACCAATCAATGCTGCTGTGTGGACACAGTGTGTGTACAGAACGCACATGTATACAATACGGACGCAGCGGGGGGGGGGGGGGGGGTATCCAACACCCGGCACATAGTGACCGAAAATCACAGCGTACGTCACCACAAGGAAACTAGTGTACCACCAGCCGCGTTAGCATCCAGTTACCATCCAGCTATACCAGATAAAATGGGACGCTGGCCCATCGCTGGATCAATTTTGGGGCGGCACCGGATGTTCGCACAGTAGGCGGGCACCATCGGGCCAGCAGCATCATGCTGTATAATGATGTAAAGTTAGATGCTATTGTGATGCTGCCGGCACACTTGAGGGCGGAGTCGGGCGTTGTCATTCACACACCTTGACACCTAGATAAATTATATTGAACCTATTAAATGGTTGATGTTGGGCCATTATAGTATGACACAGCGTGCCACGCTGGCATCACTTGCACTCGGATTCACAGACAATTCGGATTCACAGACAAAAGCAAAAATGCAGTATCTGCTTACTTTACAAATTGTAAACAAATACTGCCTTTTAGCTTTAGGATCGTTGTTTGAAGGTTGTGCAATCGTGGAAGATCGATACATTGGGCCAGTGTTGTTTTAATGCTGGCCAGCACTAAAAAACAGTGGCTCAAATTACGCTTGCCAAACAGTATTAACTGTGATGACTTCATTATGGCTTGAAGCCATATCATAAAGGTTAATTAACAGGTGTTATAGTGATAGATTTATGTAAAGCGTTTGATTTAGTTGAACATTCCCTTTAGCTCCACAAACTAAACATTTATCGATGTAGCGAAGATGATCTCACTTGGTTCACATCTTATTCACCTGACTGTACTGTGAACGTAAAAAATTGACATAAATGGGCAAATATCAAATTCTTCGGAAAACAAATGCGGTGTTCCACAAGATTCTATTCTTGGTACATTATTATGTTGATGGATGACATATACTGATATAGTTGTACCCCGATTTGGAGAATTATTTTCCTTGATAAAGCTACATCACACCATGGCAGTAAATGTAGTAAAATTGTCACACAGGAACTTGAAAATATGGTTACATCTGTCAATCATGTCAAGGAATCCTTGATCATACTAACAGATGGTGTAAAAAATGATATTGAGTATTATCAAAACCAAACAGCCTCTGTTGATTCAAAACAAAGATTAATTGAAAGACTGTTTTTGTTGAACAAATAAAAATCATATTCAATGATATCCCAATTGGACAGATTTTACATAAAAAAATACTTGTATTCACATTGATGAATCATTGACATAAAATTTGCAGGTAGCTTACATAAAAAAGATTTTGGCCTATACATTGTTTTTTCTCAAGCGTACACAACCTTTCTTACCAACCCAAAATAGAATTTGTTTTTTAAAGCAGCTCCTTGGGTTTACATCAATTTTCTTTTTCAGTTTTGTAATGAAGTTGTGTATTTCTTAGATCATGATTCTATTTTTTTCAGAGTTTTTAGATTTAATTTTTTTTTCAACATTTCTATGAATCCGCTTAAAACGAAACAAATTTTTGTATACCTAAGCACTTGCTAAAGGACGGTTGAATGTTCGTACAGCATTGGGCCACATGTTGATGCCGTCGGCCCAGCGTTGGGCAGAGAATCAGTGTTGCAGGTGTATCCCCCCATGTCCTGACTATAAGACACCAATTAGCGGCGATTGCTCTGATCTCACCGTCCAAGACGTGGGAATATGTGGTGTAAAGTGTTGTATACTGCTGACTTGTTTTGTTTACATGTTTGTTTATACGACCTGGAAATATAACTATTCCCTTCTTTTTTGGTGCTTTAAAATTGTTTTCTTTTGACTTTTTTGTATTTTTAGTTAGGATCAGTAGGCTATATAGCTTCATATAATTAAATTTTCAAAATTGACAAAACTGAAAATGTCTCATCCCACGGGTTCCCTTTAAACTATTATATGAAGCAATATTTGGAGTACTGTTGTAGTATAGGGGAAGCACATCCCAAGAAAACATACATTTGGTTGTGAAACTTCAAGCACGAGCAGCTCGATTGATCCTCAATACTGGCTTCTAAAATCGGAGTACTCGACAGGGAGCTAAAATGGGTTCCCTTTCTAGAAATTGTTAAACCACCAGCTCCAGTTTTTATATTCTTAAATGTAATAATAATATTTACATTTATTTACAAGATATGTCGCTAATTGCTTTAAAATTATGGAACAATTTAAATCAATAAATACCAAACTGTAAAACCATATCTACATTGCAAAACTAAACTTGAGCATTTGTGTTATGTAATGGATCATGTAATACTGAAATTAATGAAGATCATCCTAAAAGCTACAATATTTATGTATACCAATATGAATTGTCATACTTTCAACATGATTGACATACTAGATTTTAGTTTTTTTTGCATTTATAATATTCATAAATTATAGGTAGGCATATATCTATTTCTTGTCAGAACACAACACAAATATTATGTGTTTATCTTGATTCCGCATAAGAACATAATATATACCACTTTAGCAAGTACTCACCCGAGGTGGGGGTCTTTTTTTCTAAGATTCGACATATATACGGGATGTAGCTGCTACAGTTAGCCGCAGAGGGTGAGAGGCATGTTCAAACAAGGAGGTATGATAACTGCCGATACCAATAAGCAAAATTGCTAGGAGTAACTTTAGATAAGAAACTGACTTTTAATGCTCATATAGATGAAAGCGCTAAGAAAGGAAGGCAACGCCTTGGTCTGCTCAAACTCCTGAGCGGCTCAAAGTGGGGCTGTAAATCCAAAACACTAATGAGACTATATAAAAGCTATATACGTCCAGTACTAGAATACGGCGCTCCAGTAATTTTAGGAGCGTCAGAAACGTATATCAAGAAACTTCAAATCATTCAAAATAAGGCCATCAGAATAGCCTACAAATTGGATCCACTTTCGCACACTGAAGATATTCATAAAATTGCTAAGATCGATCTGATCAAAGATCGATTCCAAATTTTAACGTATAAATTCATAGATTCGCTCAAAGAGCATTCAGATCTTTTCAAACATCAAAATGAATTAAGAGCTTCAAGAATTAAAAGAGTGCATAAAACACATTTGGACAAATTAATATCAGAATATGCCGAAATTTATGATGAAAATTGAGACTGCTGTATGAACGCGGCTACAGTTGTGTCAGTGCCGGTTCGGCGTCAACAGCGTTGGGCCGCCATTGACGCAACACTGGCAGCGTTGGCAGCAAGCGTGAGTGACAGAAACAGCGAAGTGCTTTCACAGTGTGGCTACCGCGGTGCCAATGTCGGTCCAGCGCTAACAACGCTGAGCCGGCATTGGCGCGACGCTAGCGGCGCTGACAAGCACTCGTGAGTGTGATAACAGCGTTGACGCGTTGACGGGCCAACACCTACGGCGTTGGTCAGCCACCGCGTCACGATAACAACAGACTGTTGTCACTCACCACATGTCATCGCAGGGCGTGATAATCAACATAATTGTCACCCCCCGCGAGGACTGTCATGGTGAGTGAAAGCAAGGGTTTAAATCCCCTGGTGGCTCTGAAAAGAGAACAAGCGAACTTTCTCAATTTCACAATTAAGATGACACGCTTCTAGGAACTTTCTATTTCTCAAATTATCAACTTTAGCCACCTTTTAGACCATTCCACCCAAATTCAATGAAATTACATAACTCTGACGTTATTTCTCAGGGTATGCGGGAGTATGGCGATGGCACACAGACAGTCAGGCAAACAACACGAGGTAAATTGATCACATTTGATCCAAAATTCAGAACGCAATTTCAAGTATGTCAAACATACTAAGTGAACTTAAGTGTACACGAGAGGCATAGGTTTAATAAAAGAAATGTCTCAAATGTTTATTTAAAGGATCTGTCAAAACTAAAACTTTATCGGCCTTTTCCATCCAGATTTCAAGAGTTAAGACACGAGATATAGGGTAGCTACCGGCTGATTCAACACCTCATTTAGACCACCGCGTCCCTCTGTTCGCCGAGGGCGCATTAAAATTAATTAAATTCTAAAATGCTTCTGTTTCCAGGTTCCTTGCCTCCCTTGCCAACCAGACATTTTCCAATGAGTATTATATACTAATGAAATATTTGGATAGGCTAAGAGAAAGCTTCCATACAAGCTTCGAATGCCTTAATCCCACTCTCAGCCCCCTTCGGGTGCTAGGGTTCACTCAGCCGTCAGACAAACTGCAGTCTATTGGGTGGAATAGATAGAGCACATCCACCTGCTGGAGCTGTAGAGCGTAATTGAAACGTAAAGGCGATGGCACACTTGGCCGACCGGCCAAGTCCGGCCAAGTGTGACATTGCCTTTACGTTTTGTCCGGCAAATGCGCTTTATGCTCGGTGATGGTTAGTGCGTACGTCAGAAATTGTTTTTTTATGTCATAATTAAATGTGCTCGTTATTCTTCCCCGGTATTAGATACGTGGATCTTCGGTGACGTTGTCCAGTGATGTCTTTTTCCCAGTCCGGTGTCAAGCGTGACAGTGCCATTCATCCGTTGGTGCTCGTCAATGTTCATGTTTTGTTATGCTGTTGTCCAGCAAATACGCTTCATGTTCAGTGATGGCCGTTATGTCTTTCAAAATGTATTTGTCCTGTATGTCCTGAATGTGTTCGTTATCAGGGGCGGATTTAGACCGGGTTGACAGGGTTCCGAAACCATGTCAGCGTTTTCAAATCTATCATATTACAGGTTTTGAGATCTAAAATCTGGTGAATTAATTTATTTTTTGGGAGATTGGAACCCTGGTAGCCTAGATTTTTCTTTGCTGGTCAGTTATGCCGTTTCATTGATCTCAAGATAAACGCTGGCACAAAGAGGTGTGGAAGGGTGGGGGTAACACCCACAGCAGGTGTAATTAACAGTCACACTCTACAAAGCCAAAAGGCAGTATCTGCTCACTTGTAGCGTGAGTAAATACTGCGTTTTGACTTTGCACGGCAGTATAGGCCTATATGTCATTTGGGACCGACTATTGCATAACATTCACACCACCCTTTGTTTACCGTAGATTTAAATAAATTAAATACACCTAGCTTTGTAGGTGCTCTACACATTGAAATTGTACTAAGTTTGTTCTGTTCAACTTTTAAGTCACTTATTTTTGAATTTTTTACACTTTTCGTACTGATATAGATCTGTTATTAATCGCGAAGTTTTAATTTTCGCGAGGCGATCAAATTAGAGAGTTTAAGAGTCATTAATAAAATTATTATTATTATTATAGCGCTACCTAGAAGCGAGAATGACTACAGTGAGTTTTAACTACAGTCTCTATGAAGACTCAACAACAATGTATATTTCATATATTAGCCGATAATGCGTGGACGAGAAGAAAAATAACTCGAGATCAAGTACATCATCAATAATTTATTTGTATATTTATTTATCATATCAGTCAGTTATTGGAACGGTTTTGCTAATTAGCCTGTATTACAGTAATATAATTGAATAACAATACCAGCTTGAGATTCCATTGCAACCGCCCCACTAAAACTGGATGTAAGACCAACGCTGACTTAATGTTGGTCAGGTATCTCCGGCGCTGACCCAGCATTAAACCAACGTTTAAGCAGACCCGTTGCGAAGGTCGCACGTGTCGTGTGGCCTATAGTTATTTCCGTAATTGGTATTACGTAAGGGTGAAGTAAAAAGTGACTATATACCGAAAATTACCATATATATATTCATAATGGTTAGTGGTTGGAAGTTGGAACCCTGTCAGATTTTTTTCTGGATCCGCACCTGGTTATTCTACTGTTACAGTATTAGATCCTGTGGCATTGTCCGGTAGTGTTCGTTGAATCATGTTGTGTTTTTAAATACAGTCGAGCCTCTCTATGAAGAACACGCTTTTTGCGAATTTCTGGATATAGCAAAGTATTTTCTTGGAACGGATCGTTCGCCATAGGACTACATGTATTTAAATTTAGCTTACTGCGAGGTCGTTTACTGCGAAATTCGTTTATTAATCACTTTTTGATTCCCAAAATCAATTGTTATCTTCTTTTTACGAAGTAACAAAATGAAACTGAAAGTAACTTAACCTATAGAGAATATCAAAATGCATTACTTAGAGGGCATAGTCAGGTTCGTCTGGATTGTTAACACAACATGTCAACATGTTTTGCATCAATGTTCATCACACCCAGCTGACCTGAGTGGCCGGTGACACAACATTGAGCATAGATTTGTTGTTAGTAAAAAGTTAGTCAAGAATTTTGTCTTCCCTGGTTGGCTTTTCGACTTACTGCTCTAACTTGTGGTCGAGTGATACATCGATAAGTTTTTTATTTTGGGGTCGCTCACTTCCTGCAGCGAGGGACACTTCCAGCTAAGTCAAATCGACAAAGCGAGCGTTGAAGTCTCCACCGAGCCAAACATAACCATTTGTTGTATGTGTATGTGAGGGGTGCATCTAACTGGAAAATGGGGTCTAAATCGTTTCGAGGGGCCTATAATAGACGCCAAAATGTAAAGATTTGCATCCAATTAAATTTATATGGACCCAAAGAATTTCGCAAGTGATGTCCAGTTCAGTGGCTTCCGATCTAATTGAATCGTTTTTAACCGCAATTAGGACTCCACCATATGACTAGTTCGGTCTGTCTTTGCGGTATACAGTGTATCCAAAATCGGGTTTGAAAATTTGTATAGTATTAATGTTCGAATTTAGCCAAGTTTCCGTTCCGATGATTATGTCAGGCTTAGTGGAGTGAAGGACATGTTCTAATTCTATTGTCTTATTTTTGACTGATTGAAAATTTATGTTTAAGACTCTGTTTTAAGTGGGCGGTTGAAAGAATTTGGTTTGAGTTTACTTGGAGCTGTCTTGTTATTTTACTTGGTGTAGAAGCATGGATGGGTTCTTGGGGCCGCGGTGATTTGTCAGAAGGTAAAGATGTGTCCAAAGGATGAAAATGAGTTAGACAGTTCTATGGGAGTATAGTGTTGAAGAGGGATGAAGAGAAGGATGGAAGGCCGCATTGACAGCAGATCTTTACAGGGCCGTTTAGCTGGACAATGTTGAGTCAAATGTTGAGCTGTGTATATAACAATACACTACCCTCCTAATGAGCCGTTTTTGTTCATGCGTGTCCGAGGCTAAATTCACGCCACCTGATGGGAGGTGTTATTATACACAGCGCCAGCGCGCTAACTGTCACAACACCATAAAAGCCATACTTTCATTTCAAGGCTGATTGCACTCGGATCAGTGATCAGACAGTTAGACAGATTGAACAATGCCCCAGCCGCAAATTGGTGGGAGGCCCCCTCTTGGTGGGAGGCCCGGGGCCCGGGCCCCATGCCTCCCCCCCCCCCTTGGATCCGGCCCTGGATCTTTATAATATCTATTACATAGACTAGTAGGCCCTATACAGGCCTATAAATGTTTCAATTCACTGGTGAATAAAAAATTAGATGAATCGTGCTTTAGGCCACTTTTGTGCATCTTCAGGCTCAATTGGGCCAGGAGAACACTGACACAGACACAGAACTCTAGCACGCCAGCCTACTTTTTGGAGACTCGGCCATGGAGGCCCCTCACAATACTGGTTTTCACGAGTGGATGGGGAATAACGGAAAACTAACTCCGAACTCTAGCGTGAAAGGCAGCAGTGCTAATCACTACCATGATAGGGATCTCGCCCCACCCCCGCCCTTTTCACTGGTGAAGGGTGTCGAACTTGTGACGGCGTACGCTAGTAGTTTTATTTTATTCGCTAGGTGGGGCTTGTTTTCTGTACGCGATAACAGCACATTATCGCCACCTGTCAATCGATGAAGAACCCACTTAGTTAAAAATACACTTTAGAGTCACATGAACTGAACATTTGTCAACAATTGTCAACATAATGAAGATGTTTAATGTTATTGTTAGCTACTGAATAAACTCTTCAGAATTAGAATGCATAATTTCTAAGCAAGTCACCAGCAAGTTTAGCGCCGTCACCAGTCAGTCAGCAATTTGACATTTTTTTTGTCATTTTGATTTTTTTTGTGATACGAGTTCACTTCACTTCACTTGTTCACACCTCATATTTAATACTTAGTCCTAAAGTAAAAGTCACTTTAAAGCTGCATAGCTGTTTTGCTCATTTTAATCAAAAGATTAATCCATGAGAATGGTGTTTTATTTTTTTATTTTACTGCTCCGCAGTGTTTTATCTAGGATTCAGAAGGGGCATGGCGCCACCTATCATCGGGGGCACCTTATCATGCACGCCGGGCACCCAGTCGACTCGGATGGGCATTTCCATCACCCATCCTCCCCAATTAAGGGTATGAGCAGAATCAGTTGAGCAAATAAACATTGCCAGTTGTTATCACTATGTACACAGGCCGTTATCAGGTATTGCGCCATAGGTGTGAACGCGTGACATCAGTGACTGGGGTGTTTTTCACTGTCACAATGGCCGGGATGGATTAACTGTGACGTAACAATAGTTCAAAGAGGCACATACTGCCTGAATATTAGAAGGGCAACATGGCGCTTGTGAAGGGCAACATGGCGATCACAAAAGGCAACATGGCGCTGCCCCATGTTAAAAATGGCTAGATGGAACACTGCTCCGGTTACTGAGTTATTAAGGATTTAAGTTTGTTGTTTTTTGATATATTATTGTTGCCCCACCAAAACAAAGACCTGATCACAGCGGAGTAAGACACACTGTCTGTATAACCAGGACATTAAAAGTACCAAGTGGAAGATAACGGTCATTATTAAAAAAGAGTGGGAGACTTTTAAAATTATTCTTATTTTTTAAGTGATCATGGATACATTTCACAGTACAAAGTGTATTGTCTCATGTCAGTCAGACATATCTAGAAGTTATTACTTTGTGTGATATGAGTCATATCTACATATAATGTCATGTTTAATTTCGGTACCGGTATAGAGAATGTCACTCACTTGGAAAAGAGGACCCTGTTTTTGTATGGTGCTTTTAAGTGTGGGCCAGCATCTTAAGACGCTCTCTGCCGACCGTGAGAAATTGCAGTCTGAATTACATCAAATTCAGTGAATCATCTTCTTTTGCGCAGTCTTTTATTTGATACCTCACGGGCATTTCAAAATATAGTGACAATGCTATAAGTGAATTCAAAGTGAATTTTGAATGACAAGAGAAACACGATCTATAGTGACAGTGCTATTCGAAAATATCAGACTATTTTATTTCATCGTTAGTCATCACATACAGTTATATAAATAACAAAATGCGGTAAAATAAAATAATTGTAAAAAAAGCAGCTTTTGCTTTACGGTACCGGTAGCTGAGTTATCCCAGCAAACAAGAGGCATTCAACCATTGACGGGTCAATGTTGTACCAGCGTCATAGAAGCTGTACCAACACTGAGCCATCAATGGGTCAGTGACTCGTGCTTGCTGAGTTATCATAGGGGCTGACCTTGTCTTAGGACACCAACCGGTGGTTTGTGTGAGCTTGGCATCGCAGCCAACACGAAGCATTGATCCGATGTCAAACTAATTCGTGGCCATCGTCTACGGCTCTGGCCCAGCGTTAGACCAATGCGGCTCAACGTCTCGTGTTTGTTATTAGGGGGGTTTGATGTTGGTCTAATGTAACATTATATTGGCCCACAATTACCCACTATTAATATTATGTACATATTGTACACAGACGGACCGATTTACCACACCATATAACTTGACGGTGTATCGCGTCGTGATCTAATCCAGCTACATTTACATCGATTTTGTCCATTTATAAATCCTTTAAAAATATATGAATGATCGTGTTGAGCATTTCAGGTTATTTTGGTCGAAATAAACAAAACATTTATGCAGCTTTAAATAAGTCACTTTTGCGTTGCATTTTTTTCACTCATTGCTCATGCAATTTTCATCCGATTGTCATGAAATTTTCCAAGCGTTAGTTTCTACAGTCTGTCCGACGGTGGAGAATGGTCAAAAATGAAAGTTAGCTTTTCGGTATCCAGTCAGTCAATTCTCATGCAATTTTCATGAAATTTTGTAAACCCTATTTTTTAGTCATTTGGCATTGATCCTGGAAATTTCTTAAAAAATTATTGGATAGTTAAAAAGTTAGACCATTTGACATGTAGTAAATGTCTATTTATGACGCTCCTCTATAACATGTATAAACCCATCAACTTCATTCCGGTTTATTCTCAGAATTGCGTTACATGTCAAATGGTCTAACTTTTGAAATACTAAATGGAATTTCCCGAAATTTTCAGGGCTGTTGACAAATGACTAGATAATAATGGTTGCAAAATTTCATGGCAAACGCTTGAGAATTGATTGACTGGATACCAAAAAGCTAACTTTCATGTTGGATCATCCTCCCCCGTCGGACAGACTTTAGTTTTACAGCACCTGCCCTGAAATTAAAAAAAAAGTATTATGTAGTTCATGTAGTTTAAAAGCTAGACCATTTGACATGTAGTTTTTGCAAATTATGACGCTCCTCACCATTGAATGCTATCAGCTTCAATCACGAAATTCCACTACATGTCAAATGGTCTAACTTTTGAAATACTCATTTGAATTTCACAAAATTTTCAGGATAGGCGCCGGAATACTTTAAAAGAGTGCTTGCAAAATTTCACGGAAATTGATTTAGAATTGACTGAAAAATCAGCAAAAAACACCCAACGCTGGTGGAAGTTAACTGCAACTATAGTAAGGCTCGCAGTCCGCAGAAGGCAGAAGCCGGGTTTTTCTCAAAAGCTGACATCAAGGCTATGCAGCTTGGGCGAGATAGACTTGTATTCAGGGCTACAGATTTAAGTTGAAAGGGGGAAAGCCTGGCAGACCTACACTACAGTGACTACAGGGCAGTCCTAAATACCGAAAACCACTTGATATACTGATAACCACTTTTTAAACACCGAAAACCACCCTATATCTACCGAAAACCACACATATATATGTAGTATTAAATCTTAGGAGTATTTTCCCAAAATTATAGAAAGACTGGACGCATATTGGCGAAGATATCGTAATATTTAATATTGCATGCGTAGTAGGCCTCAGCCCTATTGTATAACATTGGCCATACTGATACCATCATAGTACGGTACAAACACACCAGGGGTCCTTACAGTCAACAAGTTTATCGAGCTGCTGAAGACAAAAAATGATAGGCTTCTACTTAAATTATTATTTTTTCAGGTACATGATTTTCTGTGGTCAGAAAGACAGGTGGTCTAAAGTAAAAGTCACTTTAAATCTGTCACACAAATAATATGTAATTTAAAAGTTGGACCATTTGACATGTAGTTTTTGCGAATTATTACGCTCCTCTATAAGCCCATTGAATGCTATCAGCTTCAATCACGAAATTCAACTACATGTCAAATGTTCCAACTTTTGAAATACTCATTCAAATTTTCAGGGTATGTGCCGGAATACTTGGAAACAGTGATTGCAAAATTTCATGGAAATTGATTTAGAAATCAGCGAAAAACACCCAACGCACATCAGTTGTGATGACAGAAACTAATATCCACACATGTACAGTAGGGATTACATCTAGCTTACCATGTCTGCGTGATGGAAACAGTCGCAGTGGATGTTTTTCCGTGCATGCACACGAAAGTGGGTGAAGGACACTTGCACGCGTATACACGGGCTGGCGCCACAACTCACGAAGACGACTTGGCACAGAATTCATCCCAGTGAAAGCCAGTGCAAAGTAGTGATGTTTTTCGCTTGCATTCCCACTTGTGTGCACGCTCGTCTTTAGCATGTTAAAAGTCTGTTTATCAGCCTTATAATCGTCGAAATGCACACACTCCCAACTGAACTATATGTGTAACCATGATAACCATAATAAATGGAATCCACGGATTTGGGGCGACTCCAACGGGCAATGACAGGGAGGGGATGTGGGTTGTCATCAGGCCATTCTAAAAAAATTGTTCCCTATTTCCGACCGCATGGGTAAAAATAGGCGTAAAAGATACCGCGTAAAAGATACTGCGTAAAAGATACCGCACGGCATCCATTCTTCTGCAGGGCTGGTCAGACCCCTGGTTAAAGGCTGATTATAGTCTATGCAAGTTAAAAAATAATCAAACCTCCCGAAAAATATAAAGTAACAGACTAGCCTAGCCCCTATCTAAAAAAAAAAAATGGTGGGGTCCATTGAGATTCGAACTCACGACCCTCTAATTAACAGGCCCTAGTGCTATCGACTACACCACCAAATCATTCTCAAACTTAGTGGCCAACAATGGCTGTGACTGGCTGCACGGTAGCTTTTTGTTTGTGGCTAAAATATTCTCATGTGGCTTAAGGAAATTAGGTCCCTTTAGCCACAGCCACTGGCTGTGGCTAATTCAATTCGCATCCTAGCGCTCACCCAGGGGAATTGGGAAATCTCAATTTCCTGAAATAGTAGGGGTGACCAGAATGAGCTGGGCCTGGTATGCCTGGGGATGAAGCAGAGGTTAACACTAACACCAGTAAAAGTAGGCCTAACACAGGTAGGCCTATCTCAGTATTTGTTTGTATAGGCTACTGCATGGATATTTTCACACCATGAAATCGGAAACAAGAATATTTTTTAGGATGGCCTTAGATAATCAGGAGTTGACGGCTGGGGCTGACGGACTTCCACGGACTTCAGGCGACTCACACGTGGAGGAGGGGCAATTACACCTCCTAACTTGCACGGGGAAAGGTTTGATCAAAAAGTTGTTTGTACATGCAATCTTGTCTATTAGCGTGTAAACACGTTGACACACCTCGCTACTTCGTGTCCGTATGATTCGTTGGGCGGAAGGAATCCCAATCGTGGTTTGGTGTGCTCGCCCAACTACGCACACGCCGTGTAAAAAATTTTACAAGGTCTAGAGTCGACGCACTCCCGTGTGTGCTTACGCACAACGGACTGGTAAGCTAGACGAAATCCCTACTGTATGTAATTGTCACCGTCCTGGAACTCAATTCACGTAGTGTTACCATTGTTAAGCGGGTCGTTGCTGCCAACATGTTTCACAACTCAACACATTATCTACAATATTAGTAGAAAGACTTCACAAATTTTCAGCAAAATTAACAAATAAACGACAAGAGATATCGCGACGTATATACGGAAGCCCAGTGCACCGTCATCGTAATTTTTCGGTTTTCTGCGTCATAACGGCAGCAGCCAAAATTTTCGCCAGTAGTAATATCTTATTGCCAAATTTAGTCTCTCATCGTCAATGGTGAACAGGTAGGGTGGGTCCTGCATGTACATCAGGGCACCCTATGAGTGTCCTGCAATACAGTAACAATATAGCATCCATGGAGCCATCCAAATATGTGATGTATGGACATGTTTTTTTTACTATTAGTGCCCAGGCACAGGACTTGACATATGTTTATCATGAGATCATGGCCTATCCATGGCTTCACCCGATTGTGTATAAACCCACTAGCGAGTCGATGGTTTGTGTACAATATCCATACAGCATTGTGTACAATATCCATACAGATATGATATACCACCATTTGATCAATACCGGGCCAACGTCAGCAAGACATTGTCATACCCAAATAAAAACATTCGAAGATGAAATAAGATGGTTTATTTGCAGGCTAACTGTGTCATATAGCGAGCCATGGCTGTGTAAGGTGTCGGCCTGTATTAACACATCTGCTACCAGCATCCAAGAGTGGCTTTGTGGTGGTGCCACGCCTAATTCCTCAGTTAAATACTGATTAACATTTCCTGGTTATGAAAAAATATATGAAATCTACACTCAGAATAGACAGAGCAAACCATATATTTTCCCCAATGTTTCTCATATTTATGTTTGACTGGCGATATGACATAGACTTTAAAACCTCTGCCAAACTGTTGTCTGTGTTGTATACTTACCGCTAGATCACTGATCCTAGTATTTGTTGACACCGGGTGTGAAGTTTACTGCTTGTTGAGCTCTCAATATTTTACTGAATTCTACCCCTGTATATAATATGAGGTGTATTTTTGGGACATGCATATAACCAAGAAAAAACATCGAATTACATGTCGGGATATACAGTATATTGCTGTATAACATGTTGTACCTTCGATCTGCTCCTGGAAACAAATTAGCCCAAAATATATTATTATGCCACAAAATCCTAATCACTGATATAGGTCATTTGCTGATGTGTCACGTCACATATTATGATGTTCTGGAAGTCACAATATAAAAGGGAATATTAAGTCATAGTTTAAATTGCTTGGACAAATTAAGAAAAAGAGGTAAATTAGATTATCTAGTGGTTCAAACATATTAAAAATAATGATTTCTAAAAAAACATATTGTTGACTTTGGTGATCAATAAAAAGGCACCAACATTATTGTTCAAGTCTTTTTTGTTGTACCGGTACATAACATTTTGTACCTTATATTATTCTAATTTGTAGCATTATTTTCCCCAGACTGGACCATCTTTTTGTTCCTGCATGATGTCATTACATCATTATAAATGAAAGGACTAAAGAAGTACTGCCTGCTTCATCTGATTCAGATATAAATAATTCAAATCATGACTGTCAGCAATATTTGAAAAATGGCACAAGGAAATGTCAATGAAAAGATTGTTTTCAGCCTGGCTCAACTGCTGAGGCAAAATGGTGAGTATTAATTTAAGCATGTTTAAGCCTACATGTAACTGTACATCAAGACTAAACTCTCACAGTACGGAGGCAGAAGTTTTTTCAGTGCAGCGCCAAAGCTGTGGAACGAACTCCCGGATTCAGTGTGGAAGTGCGAATCCTTAGATTCTTTCAAAAGCGCCTTGAAGAAGCATCTTTTCTGTAACGCCTACCTTTAATTGTGTGTAAAGCGCGCAGAGCACTGTGTGTGCGCTATAGAAGAACTTATTTTTATTATTATTATCATATAATTAACTTATAGTAAATTATTTTGATTACATCATTATTGATATAAATATTTATCTTCACAATGACCAGGGCTTATAGAATGTCATGTGCGGCTGTCAGAGAGAGATAACTAAGACATTTATGATGATTTCAAATTGTTCTCCATGATTTATACAAACATGTATGTATTTCAGCGTTGTAAAGTTGAGGGTTAGCAATCTCACATGTTTTTTTCCAGGTGATAGAGTTCTTAGTGGTGATGCCAGGCTGTCTCTCACATCACAGTACATCGTTATCCTGAATGAGGGGTTCACCCACATCCAAGATGTAGATTTCCAGATGTCTTTTGAGGCTCTGCCCGCAAATGGGTTTTCTGGCCCTGTCATGGAGCAGCTGCATTTTCTATATGATTTAATTCAGAAAACACCATCACTAAAGGTACGCTTTTATCATGATACTAAATCTTTGAAATATAGACAAAATATATTTTTATTTGTCTAAACCCTTCAACTTCTGAATTGCTCTGTATAGTTTTTCCATCCATTGACTTTGTGATTTGAAGCTGTAAAAAATTATCATGACAATGTAATTGATATTTAAATATCAATACACATTTCAAATGAAAAGAATTAAGAATGTTCTGGTCATAATTAAAATGTAATTATATTTGGGCTATGCCCAAATATATTAAGTTTTCAACGGAACTTTAAACTTATTATTGTTTGCACGTTTTTGTAAGACGCTCTTTCTCCCTGAGTTTCAATCTAATCAACTTGAAAGTTTGACACAACATTCCCAGAGTAGCCAGGAGGGGTGCTATGACTTTCCGAAGTCAGCCAACATGTTCTTCCGGGTTTATCCATGATTTCATGGATCACTGTACTCTTGAATGGCAGTTTCTGCTTACTTGTAAAGTGAGCAGATACTGCACTATGCTGCTCTTCAAATTTAAAAGGCAGTATCTGCTTACTTGTAAATTGAGCAGATACTGCCTATTGGCTTGCAAGGCAGTAAGCCTATAATAGGGTCTAATTGTTGGTTCAATAGTGTACACGTCGGGTGATTCTCCATTCATTAATTCCGGGCCAGCGTCGCAGACAGTGGTCCAGTTTTAAACCAATATTGTGTATTAGGTATGGACTGTTGAAACCTTAAAATAACAGTTGCAATTCTATTCAAACACAAAACAATGAATCAATGTTGTTTTAATGTTGGGCTAGCGTCGCGGATAGTGATACAAGTCAACAGAGAGAGTCAATGTGTGTACTGGGCACTCTGAATGCGATTTCATTTGACAAACAAATATATATTTATTTAAAAGTGCAAAAGCTCAGTGGGGACTTCTGAAATTTGAAGTCTGAAGTCGAAAGTCTAAAATTCCTGTTCAAAATGGGTGCCAAAAATGTTCATACGCGAAATTCCAATCAATCTGTCATAATAAAAACAATCCAGCAAAATTGCCGCCACAAAAACTCATAAAACCTAGCCCAAATATTATTGTTACTTGAAAAGTCACAATTCATGTCTAGTATTTCTTATTTGTATTGTAGTTGTGTATATTATCCCCTTGGAATTGAAAGGGTATATCATCCATTTTTTGTATCGGTACTATGATGTACACCCTTTCCTTTCCAAGGGGACAATATATTACTATATGATCCTTCATGAATTCAAATGTTGCCTTTACCTTCAAGGTTTATGTAAAAAATAATTAACAAGATTCCACATATTCTAAAACAATTACATTGCTTTCCTGTCAAGTTGCACATTCATTTTAAAATATGCACTATAACTTTCCGAACCATTAAAAACAACCAAGCTGTATATCTGGCTGACTTGTTAGGGCAAAATGCTCAAAATATCTACGCTTCACGAATTGAAATAGATTTGTTGCTCCTCGTATTTGGAGGTTAAGAGCTTTCTCTATATCTGCCTGTGCCATAAGTTATGCCCAAACAATTTTTAAATTCCGGAAATTACTTATCTATAGATCTTATCTATTTGATCTAGCTTGCCCACCCTAGCTCCTCTGTGGCATGACCCTCTGTTGACGAATCTACTTTGGCCGCAATAATGAGACCTGATCATGCTAATGATTTGTGTGCCTCTGAGCTCGGTCTGCTGAGGATATAGGCACTGTAGAAGTTTTTATGTTGATTGATTGATTGATAGATTCCAGATTATGAAAATTCTAAATTAATAGACAGATAACTGACAATCATAATCACAAGATCACAAATGAATTAAATTATAGTTGAGCAAAATCATTTGCATTTAGTGCCAGCAATTATTTGGTATTACATGTTTGTTTATTGTGAAATATCCTTATAAAACAGTGAATTAATTTTCTGTGTCAATCTTTCATCATGGTGTTTCAGCTTTTACATCATCAGGGTACTTTGTCTGGTTGTGTGAACATCCTCGCATTTCGCTCTCTTAGATTCCTAGAATTGAGATGGTTGCCAATCCACCTGGTTACAGGCTTACAGAAGCTACGCGATAGACTGACTACTATTATCTGCACCAGGTGTCTCTCATCACTCCAGGTAATTCCTATACCTGGGAGGTTTGTAGTTTCATGAAAGATCTGCTGTGAATTAGTCTATAGACGTCAGAGACGGTCCCCGCACTGAAAGGGTGAAGCACTATAGTGGCTGTAATTATCTGTTTTACTAGCAGGTTAAATAACAATTATCATGATTATTGGGGAGTGAAATGTGTGTTTAAACATCAAATGGTTTTAAATTAAACAAATATGTGTAATTTTCTACTAATTCAGATCGGTGTAAATTTTAATTAAATAGCATGAAAAAGATTAATTGAAGGTGGAAATGCCGACACAATTTCCAGCTACAAATGACGCAAATTATTATCTTTTTATGGGAAATAGTTCTCTGTCTCCCAGGTAGAATTACTTGAATAACTGAGCAATTCATTGGAAAATTATTTGGTACTAGCAGGACAATGGTTGAATTATTCAAATTAACAAAACTGATTTTATGATAAACAGATAAAAATCAACAGCAAGTTACATTTTCTTTTGTAAATTAATTGGGGATCGTTACAGTGAGATACAGTTTGATGTGACAGATATACAGTACTGTTTAAATAGGAGCCTGTGATTCTGTAAACGAGGCTATATTACTTAACATTAAGTCTATTCGTGTATTTAGGGTGAACCCTGTGAAGCTAACATAAATTATTTGATCAATTTCAGTATTGATTTAGAAGCTTGCGGGAAAGTATGACAGATGTTTAAAATGACACAATAATGTGATAGCACAATCTGTCAAATTAAAGATAAATAAATGGGTGTTAATTTTGCAGATTATATTTTCAATGAAGTTTTTTTTCAACAGGAGTTGTTTGAATCATGTGGTGGAGATCAGGCTTCAGCTATGGCGTGGCCTTCCCTTCTTTCTGCCGACCTCAGCTACAACAACATAGAGCAACTGGATGATTCACTCGTGTGTATAATACTTTGTTTTCTTTCTTTATTTTCAATATATTCCATATGTACAGTTGGTTGGGTTTTTTATGTTTTAAATTGGATAAAAAATTGTGCAATTTTCAAAAAAATGTGTTTTTTTTCTTTTTAATTTGTTAGGCCTATATTTCATTCTAGTATTTTTGTAAACCATTTATTTGCATTCACTTTAAGGTGGAATGATGACATTTTTTTTCGGTTTTAAGCTGTGATCATGCTGATATTCCTAGTTGTACGTAAATGGAAAATGTAATCTACTGGTATGCAGCTAGGTACTGTACTTTATTACTGCTTTTTTGTTCAGAATATGTGAGAATATCTCTCTCACCATGTTTACCTGAACATTGAGTAATTACCGGTATCACAGACTTCTATTTGTGTCTCATTACTGTGATACACAGCTATAAATCTTTTAAAGTTACCCAGATCTAAGAAATTTGGGTCCAAAGACGTCAACAACATTTTTAATTTGAGCTGAAAGCCATTGCCAGTTACAAGGCCAACATAGTTGAAATTGGCACATGCTGCGAGTCTATTGGCATTGTCCGTTTTCATGTGCGACCGAAAATGAGGCTATAGTGGCCATATTTCTTATTTTCAGTTAAATGCCTTGAAACCTGGTATTGGTTTTCAGGATATGCCAGTCTATTGTTATTGCCCGTTTTCATGTGAGACAATGTGAGACCAGCAATTGACATCCCAAAGAATTTACATCCCCCATTCTCTTGTACACTCTGGGAATCACATGCTTTTCAGCATATTTCTTATGCATTGTAAATTTTTTCAAATTTGTAAATCTATTTGTTCTTTTCATTACAGAGGTTGCTGCCAAACCTAGAATGCCTTGACCTGAGTCACAATGCGATAACTAAAACAGAAAATTGTCTAGAAGTGAGTACTTTTACTTCGTTGTTTTAAGGATTAATTTTTTTTCACCCACGTTGCGTAGCTCACTTTTTGATACGGAGCTGAAGTTTTTAAAAAATGTTAGTTATATATGAATAATGTGTACGCTTTGAAACTCCATATTGCATATTTGATAATTGCAGCCACTCAAAATTTTTGTTTTGATATGATGACCCACAACTTGGTGATAATTAATAACATTTAGTTTATTTCAATTTTATATCTTGCAGTCTGATAACATCAATCAACTTAAAAAAGATTGTTTTGCACAGTCTGAATAACATCAATTGTTGCCACCGGCAGCCAGCTCAAGGGTTATCATCAATTTTAGTGTCTTATTTTACAACCTCTTACTTGCTTGATGTTTGTATGTTTTCTTTCAGTATTTATCCAGTCTTCACATGTTAGATCTCGGGTATAACAGCCTGCAGTTAATTCCTCTTCTTTCTCTATCCACGCGCACTACATTACAAATTCTCAACATCAGACATAATGACCTCGATGACCTGCATGGTGAGAAATGTCACTATCTGTTTTATTATTTTTATATTTAGAACTCTGATCAGAAATTATAACTATAACTAACTTAACCCTCAAAGCGCTAAAATATTTTTATATAAACCCCCCAAAAAAAAGGTTATGCTCAATTTGAAATCATCATAAGTGACCTAATTAGCTGTTTCCGCTACATTTGAATACCTATGTTTTGGGTCCAAGACCATTATAAATGTTTTAGTTCTTTCAGTGCTGGGACATCTTTTTACATTAGAATCTGACTTATACAGACGTCAGATTCTAACGTATAAAGACGGTTCCCGCGCTGTAAGGTTTAAGGAGTGATTTTGGCTTTCTTTCAAAGATGTTATTCCTCTAATCCTTCTGGAAATTTCAGCTGATATGCATCAATC
This sequence comes from Flabesymbios commensalis, assembly GCA_964017125.1. Classification (NCBI taxonomy): domain Eukaryota; kingdom Metazoa; phylum Annelida; class Polychaeta; order Terebellida; family Flabelligeridae; genus Flabesymbios; species Flabesymbios commensalis. The sequence goes on along the minus strand of OZ024918.1, from coordinate 21,502,503 downwards.
ATGTATTTTATTCAATTTGTTTACATTATATCAGAGGATGATTGCTGATTTTATCCTCTTCTTCATTTTAGGAATTGAAGAGCTGATAGCCCTCCGAGAACTAGATGCAGCTTACAACTGTATAAGTCGTCCAGATCAGCTGGAGTCACTGAAGCAGTGCCTTAATTTACAACAGGTTTTTATCAATCTTCTATATGGGGTTTCAAGAGATGTTCAAACTAAATTCAATAATGACAAAATAAATAGTTTTTTGAATTTGCGCATTTAATAAAATCATTCAGATTTAGAGATGTTTGATAAATAGGGATATTTTTTGTCATTTGAAGCTGGAATTATACAGGCAAACATCCTTATAACACGAAACGTTACAGCATGGATCGGTTATAACAAAATAAGGTTATGGACCCCAAATATTATCAAATCCAGCTGTACACAGGCTTCACGATTTAATAAAACATGGAGCGAGTTTTTAGCTCTGATTTATTGTCACTGATAACGCAAACATGTGTGCTTGTCATGGCGTTCACACAACAGTGCTGTGAGTAACAGAGATGTTAGACTCAGTATTACTCAATGTTGGTCCAGTGCTAGGTCAACATCTGTGATCATCCATTTATCGTGTAATCTTCGTGTAAATATTGTGTTATAATTTAAGCAGATTATAGACGAATAAATATTTTTTTACTAATTTTCCCTCTAAAAATCGTGCTCTTAATGTAATAAACAAAGAGAACATTATAATTCAAGCATATTTTTGTAATTGTGGGACGAAAATAGCACATTGGTATGTCATGATGTGAGATAAAGAAAACAGTATAAGCCTATCACGAAATGAGGCGTAATTATCACAGCCCAAAATGCATATCTGACATTACAGGTAACCGTTGTGGCGTCATTGAGGTCATTGCTTGTCCATTGGCTCATATCATAAATTTATCTTTACACTCTAGTCAAATTCCGGAAGACATGAAAAATGCAAGGGTGGTACCACTCTATAAAAAACAAAGTAAAACTGAGCCTGGAAACTATAGACCTGTTTCCATTCTCAGTGTTACTTCCAAAATTCTTGAGAGAATAGTGTACAACCAGCTGGAACACTACTTGAAAGAAAAGAATTTGTTATATAAATTGCAATCAGGTTTTAGACCATCTTTTTCTACTGGTACTTGTCTTACTTTTCTTATGGATTATATACGTTCAGAAATGGATTTTGGAAATTATATCGGCATGGTGATGATTGACCTGCAGAAAGCATTTGACACCGTAGACCATTCTATTCTTGAAAATAAACTAAAAGCTATAGGCCTTGATGGAAATGCAATCGCTTGGTTTGATGCATACCTGACAAATAGGATGCAGGTTACTGATGTAGGTGGAATTTTTTCTGACCCCAAGGTTGTTCCTTGTGGAGTACCACAGGGATCAATCCTGGGGCCTCTTCTTTTTTTGATATACGTTAATGATATGGAAGCATCTGTCTCCTGCAAACTAATACTCTATGCTGACGACTCTGCCCTGTTAGTATCGGGAAAACACATAAAAACTATTGAAAACGTTTTGGGGGACAATTTGTTGTCTCTCAGCAATTGGCTGATAGACAACAAGTTGTCTCTCCACCTAGGTAAAACAGAATCTATTCTATTTGGAACCAAACATATGCTGTCAAAACATTCCAAATTAGCTATTTCTTGTGGAAATAATGTAATTACATCAAAGACTGTCATTAGGTATCTCGGGGTAGATCTAGAGCAAACACTTAGCGGCACAGCTATTGTTGAAAATATTTTGAAAAAGGGGAATTCGCGACTGAAATTTTTGTACAGACAGGCAAAATATCTAGAAAATTGTTAACATCAGCCCTAATTCTTTGCCATTTCGACTATGCATGTTCAGCCTGGTATAGCGGCCTCCAAAAAACTATGAAACATAAACTCCAAATTTTACAAAACAAAACAATGTGGTTTGCTCTTGATTTATCCCCCCGGACACATCTAGACATCACACATTTCCTAAAGATGCAGTGGCTTCCAGTGGATGTCAGAGTAGAACAATTAAATCTCAACATCATGAACAGGATTGTCCATGGCGGAGCTCCATGTTATCTTACTGAGAGTTTTGGTATGGTCAGTCAGGTGCATGATGTTGAGACAAGACATAGAACATTGTCTGTCTCCCTGCCATCCACTGGGAGAAACGGATCTAAGGCTTTTAAATTAAATGGTATAATATCATGGAATAAACTGCCTTTAAAAATAAAGAAACTTAACTCATTGGCACATTTTAAAGAAGCTGTCAGACTTTACCTAATAGATAGACTAGTTAGAGAATACAACTCAGACTTTCTATATTACTAGATTGTCTGAGTTGTATATAAATTTTGCAATAATTGTATATAAATTTTTTAATAATTATATATTAACGCTTAGTCTAGTCATTTATGTGATAATGTTATGACTAGAAGTGTATGTTGTGATCATGGAAAAATGTTTTTTATTTATAATTTATTTTATATAAACTTTTTACAAGTATTTTCAATTAAATTTGCTGTAAACCTTTTCAGTCGCCATCTGGTCTACTTTTCAGGGACCACTATGGAAATAAGGGTCACCAGACCCTTTATAGTGTCTTTTATCCCTGGTGACCAGTATCGTGGCCCTGATTGTTTTATATCATGCTTACATGTACTGTTCACTGAAATAAATCAAATCAAAAAGCCCCAACATTGCACAATGAATGGCCATAATTGACTATTGTCTTATTGTCGGGTAATGAGCACAAACTACTGACATGCCATATTTAAAAAAATCTTTCAAGCCCTGGGTGCGGTTTAATATAACCAGGCATAATGAGTATGATTCCAGATATTGATACATTGCTGTATTATATTATTATTAAACCCACCAGCATGCACGGGGGCACCAGACATAGATAGACACCTTCCCGGCAAATCTCTAAAGTTGGTGCTGCACTGGTTCAACCAAATCTTCTATGTCTGCCCAGCACAGATCGAACATGTGCTTAATGTCTTGTATTTGTCGAGCTCATGCCGTCTACACCCAGCATTGAACCAGACTTACTGTTGGGCCAGCTTCGGAGATGGTAGGCCAACATAAGAACAACATAGCACCGTAGTCATGAGTTTGCTGGGGCATGGCGCGGCCTACAATAACAAGGGAAGTGCCAATTCAATGCTGGTTGACTGGTAGCCCATGTCGCTGATTTTATTCTAGCTCTTACCATCAGACCTCTTGTATTCACTCAGACATAACATGACATAACTAATCCCCCGGTCCATTTAATACCATACCCTGCCTTACAAGGCGTGTTTGTTTATTCACACTTGGATGGACGAGGCGAACGTTCTAGTGTGGTTATAACACACCTATCACTATAAACACACACTTTTGTCTTATTATCTGATTATATTAAACAATAATGAATAACTGTTTTCTCTTGTTTTATCATTTATTTTTATTACCGATATTTTAATAAAGGAATAGTATAGCAAATCAATTAAGGATAGGTTAAAACAATAGTGTGCTAAGTGACATTTCTGGCCTTTAGAATAATAACCAGCTAAGTCATCTATAATATGTATAAAGTTTGAATTTATTCCAAATTCAGGTTAAAACAACAGATCAAGTCGACTTAGCACATTGCTATTCTCGTGAAAAGGAGCACATATCAGCATAATATCTGTTCAACACAGGACCAATTCGACTTGACACATTGTTATTCTGGTGTTATATGCTTATGGGCTCTGTTTCTGGGACAAAAACGGTGCAAGTGCACTTAGCGCATTCTTATTCTGAGACTTGCGGAGACAACACAGGAGAAATGCCTGGACTTAGTTTATTGTTGATCTAGGAACAATCTCTGTATATTCTGTGTTCCTGGTGTAACAAAGCGCTAAGTCAACTTGGTGTCTTGTTGATCCCAATTTTGCTTCTGTAAATCACTTTTGCAGGTAAAAATATACTCTGATAACTTCACTTGATCTACTGTCAAATTCCAATCGATGTGTGTGTCATCATTATAAGTCCAAGTCTACATGCTGATAAGTGGATTTAGCAGACTGTAGTTCTTAGCAAAAAGATAAACACAATTTCGCTGTCAAGTCGACTTGACCCACTATTGTTTTAGACCATCGTTAATATAGCTGTAATACATCTTAGAAACATGCAAATATGACAAAGTTCTATGATAATTTTTTATCATTATAAACATTCTGTCCTGTATAACACAATTCATTTATAGCACGATTTAACTCATTGGACCCCAATGCTTGGCTTATAGTGATGTTTGCCTGTATATACAATTCCAGCTTTTAATGAATGATAGATAAAAAAAATAGAATGCACTGGTTCAATTTGTTCAGCCAAAAATCATTTCTCAGATTTAAGAAACTTGAAGTTGTGTCTCGCTACCGCGACCCACAACTTCAAGTGGGTAAAAAGTACTCATATTTGTTTAATTTGAAATCTATCCTTTGCAAATCCTGTTGTTTGAACACATTTCGTTCCCAATTTCAGTGACTTGATCGACAAATAGAACATATTAAAAACGACAATAGTTGTGATCAGCAGGATAAGGGTTAAAATTCAAAGGAGTGATGTATTGATTGTTTTTGCCACTTTTCGAGTGATGAGTGTTTTTGATAAATTTAGTAGCTATATATTCTGTTTCTTTGTTTCAGATTGTTTTAAAAGGCAATCCTCTTGGTTATCACAAACAATATCGTAATATAGTTTGCACTATCCTCGGAATAAAACTGGCTTCCAAGGTAATGTAGCCACATGACATGGGAATATGGCAAGGGAGGACTGTATTTAAATTTTACTGTGAAAAATATAACAATTTTGGTACCGGTGTCTGCATGCTGAAAATGTGATACAAACTCCCTGTGATGTTTGCTCACATTCAGACTATGCATTGGAATACCGGTAACAAGAAACATGAGCATGATGTTCATGATGTTCATGATTCATGACGGCATCCCCTGGCAATGGAAAGTCATTTCCTACTGCAGGCAGTTGTCATCACCTTCAATAGTTCAAGCAAATACTTCAAGCAAATAGAAATGGATTAGAAATATATTTAGTAACAATTGAATTTAGAAAAATATTTATGATACAGTGTGTACATTGTGTATATATGTAAACAATTTCTACATATCATTAAATTGTGAGCATAAATTTTATTTATCCTTTTCTGTTTTAAGGTCAAGTTGGACAGGCAGCTATTTACAAAATCCGACTTACAAATATTGCAGGCGAGTATGTTATTGATATAATATATCTGTTTTACTGCAATGTACAATGTTTCCTTCTGCTGCCCACCATATTTAAATTTAGCAAAAAAATCACACTGAAAAGACTTATTCGACTGGTCATCCCACACTTGGATAAATACAGGTAAATTGTAAAACATATTAAGATGCATCACTAGCAGATAAAGGGTTAAATTAAATCAATTAATCTTAACCCTTTCGCTGCATGGGACTCCAGTTGTACATTGGAGTTTGGCGGCCAAATAATATGGCGTCATACATTTGGGCCCAGTACTGAGGTAATATTACTGCCAGTAGTGAAATGTTTAACCCTTTACCTGTCAAGTTATCTTATTGGGGGAAAATTTCTCGTATTTTTTAACTTGAGCACAAACATTTGCAAATCTTTAAACAGAGTTATTTCCCAATAACGTGATTGATGAAACAGATTTAAAATGATTATTGTAGTTGTTAGATGTTAAAGGTTTAACAATTTTCAGCAATTATTTCTCTGGCTTTTATGTTGCAGGGCATTAAACTGTCATCTTCACCTCCCGTCAGCAGCTCTACACAGAGGCTTATTATAGAGGACACTGCGTCCTCGCTAGACAGAAGCTATGACTTTCACAGAGGTCAGTTCATATTAGCATTTAACCCTTGTCTTGCTAGGTTTTGCTTATATATTTTCAGGTAAGTTTGAAATAAAATAAAATGCCACTAAAATTGATTAATTTGTGGTGAATATTCAGCTAAGCAAATAATTTAATTTAACCCTTACAGCGCGGGGACCGACTTTAGTCTGCAGATGTCAGATTCTGACGACTAAAGTCGGACCCGGCACTGTAAGAGTGAAAATATTTATAATGGTGGTAGACCCATAACATATGTATTCAAATGAATCAGAAAAAGTCAACTAAGACAGTTATGATAATTTCAATTTGAAAAAAAAATTTGGTGTCCAAGGATTTTATAAAAAAAATCAGCGCTTTAAGGGTTAAGATGTGTTAATTTTAGGGTGAATGGAAACAGTTTTCATCATTTGAAGCTGGAACACTCTTAATGATGTGGTCTTTCATGTTTACATTGTAAGCTTATCTTCTTATAATATGTTACAGTTTTTCAACTTTTTACTAGTTCTAATGTTGATATATATTTTTTCATAATATATTTTCCCATATATTGATGCAATGTATGTTAATGAATTATTTTTTATCACTACTGTATCATCCATTGAACAAAACATTGTATTTATTTTCTCCAATTATGAAATGTATGATGCAATAACAGAGAGAGACTAAATATGACATTTTCTGTACTTAATAATGGAAACATTTATTTCAAAAATTTTTCTTTTATATTATCATGTTTATAGCTAGATATTTGTACCTTTCCCTTGCCCAGAAAAATTTGTATGGCAAAGATTAAGGCAGCTTTCATGTTCGTGGATCAGCCCAGTAATCCCCTAGAATATTAATCTAGTAATCCCTGTACTTGATAAGTATAATACATGTTCCAGAAATAATACGTTAAATCCCATACAAAATCTGGTGATATTTGACACCCAGCTTTTTCTTGAAGTACCTTGAACTAATTAATTATGAATTAGTTTTTAAAAATAAATTATACTGTAAATTTAATAACGCTATGTACATGTATATATATATATTAATTTCAATTACTTCACATCAAGACATTACTTAATGTTGACGTTGAATACAATTTTATTTATATTAATCTAGCATGCAGAGGGTTAATCCATGCCATATTAGTGGCACTTACTAGACAATATTAGGGGTATTATTAAATAATCAATGAGCCAGACAAGTAGTCACAATTGCCATTATTTTGGTCAGTTGAATCTGTGTCTCAACATAGCAAGTTGTGGTGTACATGCTGCTCAATAGATCTGTGGTGGGCTCTACTGCCTGCATGTATAAATGATATAATGCATTTCTTGAAATCACTGTGATAAGAGTAGGGCAATATGCTGACTTCATGATTTTTGTTCAGCCATATATTATCAAACTATATGATATAAACCATATTAATGCACTGACAAGCTGACTGGACAGCTAAAATATGGGAAATAGTCATGATAAAAATGAAGTGATAATGGATTGTCTTGTAATTAAGCGTGGTAAGAGTTTTGTTTTATTTATTTTTTTGTTGCTAAATATAATAAAAATTACCCTAAGCCTGTTGACCCACTGTACATGTATATACATGTATATATATGTATACATGTTTTCAAGCAAATAGATATAAGTTTTAAAGCAAAAAAAGTGCTTCTGTAATTGAATAATTGTTTGTGTGTGAACTGTGAATGTAAGTCCTATTATAGATTTTCAGGGTTGAGAATTCAAAAAGGATTCACAATCTTCAACTTTTTTTCCATCAACTGCTCCTTTTCTCGATGTGGCACTTTTTCATCGTAACATATGTTATAGGTATACCTGTGTCACTGTAATTGTTCAAATTTTACCTCAGATGGGCCTTCAACTACGTATGATTACTCATCTTCAACGGCAATATCAGGCCCTGACGGTGCAGGAACACCTGAAATGAACCGCAGAGGAAGAAGGTCTCGAGCATCAAGAAAAGCGAGGAAGGTGCAGATATCTGACATGTCAGCTTCAGAGGTAGAATCCTTCAAGGGTAGGTGTTCTTTCAGCGATTTAATTAGTAATGTCACACAAATTGTATCTCTAGTTCCTTGAACGCTGGTCCTCAAAAGTAGGATCTAGAGATATTTTTTTATGCCCCGCTCAATGATGTTGTGTGCTGAGTGTTATGACATTGCCGCAGATGTCCGCCTGTCAGTCTGTCCGCATTTTCGTTTCCCGATCAAATCTAGGAAACCATGCCCTGAAAAATTTGTATCCATTATTGACTTTAATATGCGTAATATCTTGAAAACTGTGCCAGATAGCTAGACCATTACTATACAACACAATGTGCAGTTTCAGGGAGATGTATGCCCTGAAAAATGTCAACTCAATCAAATTAAAAATGGCTGACTATTGGCCATTATTGACTTTATTATGTCTGATATTTGGCAGACCGTGACAGTTAGCTAGACCTTTACAATAAAACAAAATGTGCGTTTTCAGCCTGGAGGCATATGCCCTGCAAAAAATTTCACTTGATCAAATTCAAAATGACTTTTGGCCATTATTGCCTTTGATATGCCTGATATCTGTCAAACCGTGATTTATAGTATCCACCCGTAGATAGACTACTGCTGGGCTTTACAAATCCTATCCCCCGATACCCGGACAACATAAAAATGACTGCGGTTTACTGGATGTGGCTATGTTTTGTTTTTAAGCCCTCACGATGCATTAAAGCATCATCTTAGATCCCTGAAAACAGACTTCATTTTGCTAAAACTAAGGAGTTTTAGTAGGAAAATATCTATGAAACTTTTACCAATACATGGCAATTTTCTTGCATTTTTCACCCACTTCAGGTCATCTTCATCCACTACAAGTCGAGAATTGCGACAGCAATTCGCGGCTTGTAGTGGATGAAGATGACAATGGTAAACTCAGGCTTGAAAGGGTTAATTAGGATATGACACTCAACATACATGTATTGTACTTTTTGTTGTCGATGATTATAGTCTGGAATTTGCCACTACGGTATGCATATCTTTTTTCAGGTTTTGACATTTCTTGCGATGGCCTTAAAAATCAAATGTAGACTAATATTATGTTTAATTGCTATCAAGCTGACCAAGCTTTATAAAATCAAACATGAACTTGTAGGAATGGATGGAAGTACACATCTAATCTTTGTTACGACAGCAACACACCACACATACCACCTTGTATCTCAGGCTCTGAAATCTAAAACCACATACTCTATTGATGGATAATTATTCTATCTCTGTACTATCTGTGAGTGGAATCGACTGATGACTAATGATGTTGCTGGAATGCCTACACTAGTTATTTGGAGCCGAACTACAACAAATATAGACGTCTAATCTGCTCCTACAAGCTATAATTATTTTCACCATTGATTTGTTCAATAACATTTGTTTATAAGCCAACTAAGTTGTCATTCCTGACCCTGTTCAGCAAAAGTGGAAGAAGTGTAAAGCACAATATGCAACTTTACATGTTTTTATCATTTAAATGTCTTAGTATATTTAACTGGATCATCTTATTGATATAAGAATATTATTTTATATGGCAATACACATACATGTATGTGCAATACTGCATAGTATACTTTTTGAATACTCTCGCTTATATTACAGAACCTGCTCCTTTACCTCTTACGCCACCTGACGGGGAACATCTAACGGTCAAGAAGGAGCTGGAGAACATTCGTCACAATCTTGGCTCGGATTGGCTGCAATCACTGGCAATTCAGCATCCACAGAGCAGCCACCCAGCCGCCAAGAGAGTGTCACCTACGACAGACCCTTCAAAACCAGAGTCAGTAGATCTACCTGATAAAACAGGCGTTATTATTGAGGTGGTACCTGCTAGTTCAGCTCCTGTTAGCGAAGAAGGCAGCTGGCAGAGAGGCTGCAACTTATCTGGTGATTCCACTGCCCCAGCAAAAGCTACTTTTCAAGTACGTACCAAAGATGTTGAGTCAAAGTGTAAATATATGTTGGGTAGAAGGTCAAAGTGTAAATCACTCTTAGAATTATTTCAACATTTTTATTATGTTTAACCCTTCAGTGCGGGGACTGTCTTTATACGTCAAAATCTGCCATCTGTAGATTCTGATGTATAAAGACGCTCCCCGCAGTGGAAGAATTAAAATATTTCTACTGGTTGTAGACCCATAGGTATTCAAGTGAATCAGAAATAGATGACTAAGACATTTATGATGATTCCAAATTGAAAAACTCTTTGGTTTCCAGGGTTTGTACAAAATAATTCAGTGTTGTATGGTTTAATGTTAAGGAATGGCTTAATGATATTAAGATAAGAGTGATATGAGTTATGATATTAAGATAAGGGTTAAAAAATATTAAGAAAAAAGTTGTCCTGCTATATCTGTATATAGGCCTATACATTTTCAAGTATCAAACCAATAAAAATGCCAATAAGATTGACAAAATATTTTGTGTTTTTAGTCAATGGCATATTTCAATTTGTGATATTTTGTATTTAAAAAAATTATTCTATTTTTCATCATTTGAAGCTAGAAATCCTCTACTAGTATCTAAATATAAACTTAATTTTGGTATATTCAATGTATAATTTATTTAGCAATTTCAAACTCAAATTAATTTTAAATACATTTTGTACAACAATTTTGACGGTTTTTTACAAATATAACATTTGAGTTTGTGAAGTCTAATACCTTGGTCACATTTCACAAAAAGGGCCTTCCCGGGCTGTTTATCAATGTTCAATCAATCAATCCATCAATAAATCAATCAAACAATTTAAGCTACTTCTCATTTTATAAACGGTGTTTGTAACTTGAATCAACTTGCATCACAAAATGTATACAAATAGCCCAGTTTTCAAATCCCCCTTACATTTTGTGGATCTATAGGCCTACTAACAATAGTTTATCTAATAGATAAGTCGAGTAAAAGAAGACATTAATAACACAACCTGTTTTTTATTAATAATTTAAAACATTCTTTCATCACATGTGGGCCTAATACTTCTCTAATTGAAGCACCAACCCGCTGCAAAATTTCATGAACCAGCCACGGATTCATCCTGATGAAAGGTTTGAAGTCTTCGTAGTGTTCATTGTCGGTGCTTTGATCGTATGAGTGAAGGTTCAGCTTTTTCCAACCTGATGAAATGTTTGAAGTCTCGTGGTGTTACTGTTAGACCCTGTAACGAGCTTTTAGAGCCAACCCACCACATTCGTTTTGCGGAATTTAATTTGTCTACATTTCTTGCTCCAGGAGCAATGCCACAAGGCCAACGTTGTAACGGTCGGGGGCTGTTGCAAGCCTAATATACCCGGTAAGCCTGAGGACAGCTAAATGAATTAAGTCAGAAGTGTGAATATTGCTTTGCGTCGCTTTCTGAACAATCATGGCAATATCTTGACAGAAAGAAGCCCAAAGTCGGGACTATGCTCTACTCTTATCGAATGACTTCAAGGATTCTTTCTATTACACAGTACCACAGACAGCACTGCAAGCCTTTGAACAGTTTGGAGCACTTGATATGCACGACCTCGATGACGAACATCCCACGAACCCAGTACCTCTGCGTTTCGAGCCACAACTGGACCCAATATTATATTGTCAGCAGCTTGCATCTTCTAGAGAATGTGTTTTAATAATAAAAAATAATAAGGAAACGCCCCTATAGGCTATATACCTTTGCCGGTACCCCTGAGGGGCCTTGCAGGAACCCTGCCGATGCCCTGCCGGTGCCCTCTCGATATCCCTCACACCTTACGGCCCCCGGCCGAGTCCCGTGAGGGATACCTGCGAGCACCGGCCAGGCCCCGGTAACGTTTTCAGAGAAATGAGGACAAGTTTCTTCCGATAGCCTGCGGATCAGCATAGTTCGAAGCTTTCCTGGGATGCCAGTCTCTGGCTAAAGACTTGGCTAAGCACTGTTTACAGGCTGGGCTAAAGGACTTTCCTGGAGCTGGCAGGTCCGGCTAACGACCGCGCTCGCTAATCCCGCTGTAATACAACATGCACTAAAGGCTGCAGCATGCGGCAGGCTGTAGGACTCTCCTGGGCCTGCAGGACGACTTGGCCTCCCATTATATTGATCCCGGACATTTCTGGCACCGGGATGCTGCGGCCAGATGTTTCCCACAGGAAAGTCCCAACTGAACCGAACCTGTCTGACACTTCGTTTTCAGACGGTGAGCTGGATGTTGTTTATAGATTCCAGAAATTCAAACAAAATTGCCGCCGTTTATACTGTTCATACCAGCTCGATTCGAATTTTCAATTGTTTATATATGTGTATTTTCTTAATTTGACCTTAAAAACTTCATAAAATTGGAGGACAGACACTTTTTTGGCGTTACAAATCGATTGTACACCACTAGACAGTCAGATGATGGCGGGCAAACATCAAATTGATGCCTCGCGTGTTTTTTCAATAGGCAGCTGGTCAGCTGGGCTGTGACTGGCGACCTCATCAGCTAACTTCGTCAGCTGGGTTGATGGTCGATCTCGGCCTCAATAATTCATACCCCGCATCATGATTATGAACACAATATTTTTAGTTCTGTGGAAAGGGCGAGAGTGAATGATTGATCTCGACCTCAAGAATTCATACCCCACATGATTATGAAAACATCTTTTGTTTCGTGAAAATGCCCCGTACGATTACAAACACATGTTATGTTCCGTGAAAATGGTGAGAGCAGTACGGTGTTTCTGGTGTTATCGCTCGCGAATGGCGACGTTTGTTTAGATTTTTGGGGCATGTTACGATTTTGTTTAGACCTGAAAATTTCCGTGGTCCGGTTGAATGTTCTGGTGGTCGAACATGATTTCTGGGCGTCTCAGACCACCGGACCGCCGTCAGTGGTCTACCAATTCCTAGCAAGTACAGATTTAATTTTCCGTGTCATCTGTATGTTTTATATATATTGTAGATTGGTAGTGAACCAGACGTGGTGATCGCTAACGAGTTGCGAAATAGTTCTCTTTCGCCTAAAAGAGACCAACTCTCTCCAGTACCTTTATCCCCGGCGATCTCTGTACCCAGTCGAGAAAGACACTCCAGTGAGGATGACACGTTTAAATGGGGTGATAGCGATCCTGAAGATGAGGATTGTGGTAAGGACATCTACTCTAACCTTTCTCATGCTAGGCTTGTATGCAATAAACGACCCATCTGCACATTATTAGTCGCATCACACATTTTATACCGCACTTAACAAAGTGAGGGCAAAGTTCTGTTATCAGTCGGCTCATCTATCTGTCTGTTGGTGTATTGCTCTGAATTGCAGAAATACCAAGATACAAAATATCAAAAACTTTAGAAATAATTTATTTTTTACACAATATTGTGTTAATTATTTTCCTGAAAAAAAATAGTGATGTCATTGTGCCTGATTTTGTGCAAATATGTCACTCGATCTGCTGGGGCCCTACAAAGACCAAAATGACCTTGATTATGACATATTTCTAATTTTTACTCGTGATTACTTTCAAATCCTAAAATGGTGTCACATAGTAATAGATGTACATTATGTAAAAATGTATTTCAAATATACATATTTAAGTCTCCACTCACTATGTGGTGGTGGAGACCTTTTGTTTTCGCTTAGTCCGCCCGCCACCACCGCCACATTTTGTTTCTGCTCTTACTCGAAAACCCTTACTCAGATTATTTCCAAATATTTGCAGTGTGCATACTGGCCCTGGGGAATTTGCCTGGTAATTTTTTTTTTTGCGTTCTCTAGTTTCTTCAACGAAATCGCTTCATCGATTTGTTTTATGTTTCGTTTAATGGAAAGACCTTACCCTGGACGTGAGCTGAAAAGCTTTTGGTGTGATACTGATAATACAAATTTTGATTTTTGTTACGTTTTAGTATTTTAGCGGATATTTCTGTTTTGCTCAATTTGGCCATTTTCAAAATTTTGGTAATATAGCCATACACCCCTACTCGGATTATTTCTAAATATTTCCAGTATGCATATTGGCTCTAGGAAATTTGCCCTGTAAATTGTTTTTGGTGTTTTTCAGCTTCTTTAACAAAATCCAAGATGGCTTCCAAAATCCTATGTCGCTCTCTAGAGCCTGAACCGCCTTATGGATTTGTTTCATGTTTGGTTTAAATGAAAGACCCTACTCTGCACATGAGCTGATTAGTTTTTGGTGTGATTCTGATAAAATAAACTTTGATTTTTTTTACGTTTCAGAATTTTTGAGGATATTTCAGTTTTGTTCATTTTGGTTATCATCAATATTTGTTAATTTAGCTATACACACCTGCTCGGATTATTTTTAAATATTTGCAGTATGCATATTGGCCCTAAGGAATTTGCCAGCTTCCTGGATTTGTTTTATGTTTGGTTTAAAGGAAAGACCTTACCCTGCACAGGTGCTGATTAGTTTTTGGTGTGATTCCGATAATAAAAGCTTATTTTTTTTACTTTTTAGGATTTTAGCTGATATTTCAGTTTTGCTCATTTTGGCTATTATCAAAATTTGTTAATATGATTATACAGCTTAAATTTTAAAATCCTTTGGATATGCTTAGTGGCCCTGAGAAAATAATCAGGAGAACTGTTTTTCTTTTTTCATTTTTTTCAATTCAAGATGGCTGACGAATCACATGTTTCTCTCAAGAGCTTGAACTGCTTCACCGATTTGTTCCAAGGAAGCAACTTACCCTGGCCATATGTTGATTAGATTTTGGTGTGATTCTGACATCACATTTTTACGTGGTTTACATAATGCAATTGTCTGTTTTTTTTCTAAAAATAGACAAATTGTTTTTTTAAACTTTAAAAGCTATTTTTTTAAAATCATGTAATTTCATACTTCACATTTTTTGAGCTAAACACTCTATGTAGTTGTTTTATATACTGTTTCTAAATCGTCTCTCTAGGTAATGAGAGTGAGCCTATGATAGTGATACCCATGGACGATACAGACCAGCAACTGATGGTAACTGTGACCGAGCGCTATCTGATAGAAAGAGATCTAAATGGTTGTATACTAGGACGCCTAGATCTGCAGTGTCTCACTGACATGAAGGTATGTGTAGTAGATCAGAACAGCTACAGAACCTTGAACCGTCATACTTACTGTACAAATAAACACTAAGCCTACCACCATACACACAAGCATGTATATTTGTTGGTTTTGGTTATAATTGCTATATTTAATGGTCAAAATATGATACTAACACATAAAAGATTAACCCTTTACTCATATAATTTGAATAATTTTCTCTGGTACCCAGGCTGGGTAGCAGAGAAAATTATTCAAATTCCAGTACCCACATCTTCAAGTGGTTGAAAATAACCCACATATGTTTAAAACACTATTTGAAAATATTGTTGTTTAAACTCATTTTTTCCCAATACCTGCTTGATCAGCTAATAAAACAGATTAACATGATTGTGGTAATTAGCACTAAAAGGTTAAGATCTTTAAGCAGTGTTGTCTTTTAGAACATAGGCAGAAAGCTGGGTGCTCCTGTAGTTTATCTGGAGTTTGATCACGTGAGGAGAGATAAGAGACAGAGACACTTTCTCATGGAAGACGACGCCAGTGCTAAGGTAAACAATTATAGCCAACACAGGATTTTGTTGGTTAAATGTTTGTCCAGTATCGTAGAAGGTGGCCCAACATTTAACCAGCGTTTTTATCCCCCGCCCACGAAGTAGGGGCGTGGGATATTGTCATCACTTTGTATGTGGCTGTGCGTCTGTGCATTTGTGTTTCATTTCCAGACGATATCTCGGTTGTAGATTTGCCCTATCGGGGGTTGTGACCTTTGACCTATTTTTTTACCTTCAATTTTGAGGCCATTATTGACTGTGATTGATGGCAATGAAATAAAATGAATAGGGCTTTAGGCCACCTATGTGCACATATAGGCTAAACTGGGCCAGGAGAACCTCCTGAGGATGGTGAGATGATTGAGATGACACTGTCCTCCAGACACAGGATTCGAAATTTGAGCCCTTATGGTCTGAGGCCAAGCACGCTACCTCTCGGTCACAGAGGCTCCCCACAATATTGACTTTCACACGTGGATGGGGAATAAACATTTTTGTTTCTTTCAAACCGCCACTACCCTAGGGCCCCCGCTCTTGATTGATAGCAGATGATAAGTTTAGTTTCCGGACGATATCTCGGGAAGCGTTTCTTTGATTGTTTTCATATTGCAAATACACATTCCTTAGTGGGTATATATGTGCCTTTTTTGGGGGGTTATGACCTTTCACCTAATTTTTAACCTTTGATTTCGAGGCCATTATTGACTTAATAATTAATGGCGGGGGATATCGTTAGCGTCAGCACTCTTGTTAGAAATTTTTAATCAAAGTAAAAGGCTGAAATTGGTGAAATAGGTTTTGGAAGATCCCCCGTTTTTTACAATAGTTAATTTTGGATTTTCCATTTTTCTTAGTTAGTAATGTTTTTCATCATTTGAAGCTTCAGATTACTTTAGCAATTCCAGCCTCTAATTGATGAAAAATAGTTGCTAACAATTTAGCAGACAACGGTTCAGTTCAGGTTAAGTTAATTGTTTTTTAAACGAAACAAATGTTTATTTCCACCCCAATTTTTTAATTAACATATCAATCTAAAATTAGCTTTAACCCCTAGACCTCTCTATTCAGTCATCTATTCCTACTCTCTTTCAGTCAGTTGGATTTGCATCTCGCTACCGCGACATACAACTTTAGAATCTTTGCTTCAGTGTAATAATTATTTAGTCCCGAATTAATCACATTCAAAACAATACTATTTGATATTTCCCAAGCCGGGACCTGTCTACTCTGAAAACCGGATTAATTATTCTCCCCAAATGGATAAATTGTATTGTATTTCACCATATTCAAAATGGAAGCAATTTTATTAATTATAAAAAAATCGTGTGTGGTGCACTAAGGGTTAAACAGCGGGGCGACAAGGTGATGTACCATCCTGCTTGTTATGCAATGGTAAAAGTGCGAAGCTAGGTGTCGTTAACACCGTTAGCGCATTAGATAACTTGTCAAAACCTTTGCTTTGAGATTGGTAAGCTATTTTAACAACATAACAAAGTAATAAAATAATTGGCCAATGAGGTATTGTAATTGTACTTGGCCAATACAGTATATCAGTGCATTAAAAACAAATAATTCTCAAAGAAATTACACTGTTTCTGGTTAAATTTATTCTGTTTGTGATACTTAATGACCCAATTAATAAATAGGTAAAATATAAAAAATATTTGAATAATTCTTTCAGTGCTGGATTATTTCTATATTATTTTTCATTCTTTGTTAATGCATTAATTGTATTAAATGACATGATTATACTGTATTGGAGCATTTTATTCAGCGTCATACATTCCGAAAATTATATAAAATGTTAACAAACAAATGAGTGTAGTCGTGATCAACACTGAAACAGTTAAGAAAAAAACTTATGCAATAGGATTAGCTTCATTTAAAAAAAACAGCTTCTCCCATTGCTTTGATATTTGAACGGGCTGATGCCGATGTTAACAAATATGCTCCGTGTCTGAAATGTGTGACGTACGATTACAGGAATTTAATGTTATTTTAGTTTAGGCACTAAAAATTCATTGTTTATAAAATGACAAATGAGCTCTGTGTGTGAAATATGGGCTATACTTTTTCAAAAATGTACTGTTCAGATTCGTAAAATCAACATGTCTCAACCACTTAAACTAGGAATATTGATAATAAAACCAAAATAAAATAGATAAACATCTTTAGAAAAATTGTCTCGTATATTATATCTATTTAATTTGCATACACCCACCCTCATGTCAATTGTACAAATTATCGCTGTTTGTTTTTCTCCAAAAGCAAAAACTCCAAACCGGAACAGGTTTTACTGTATCTTCTAAATTTATTAAAGGATAGACCTAGTATTTATTTGATATTTGGATTTTGAACGGTGCTAATTACTTATGAGTACATAAATATCTCTTTTATAGCTGACTCATTTGACACAATACAGCGGTACATTGTGCATGTAAACTGTTTCTGTCCGATAAACCCTTAAACACAAGTTTTCTGTATACAGACTACCTTTTACCACTGCTTTTCTTTGGCTATACCAAGTAATGCTAGTGGTAGTGTTAACCCTTAGATCACTGAAATATTCAATTTAAATTTTCAGTCACTTGAAGTTGTGTTTCGCTACCGCGATCCGTAACTTCAAGTGACTGAAAATTTGTGTGATTTGTGAAATTTAAGTCCCAATATATATCAGTATTTCAAGATTGAAGGCATATTTTACTGTGAACAACTCGTTATCAGTGGTTATACAGGTGCCAATAAGAACACAGAATGTCTACTGCAGTCGACATCAGTGTTCTAAGGGTTAACTAGAAAAACAATTCTGATATATATCGAATCATACCTTGGAGACTCACGTGGTTTAGCAGTGGGCATTATTTGTGTTTTAAAACAATGTATTGTCAACCATACGCAGAACCATGATAACATAGGTGAATATTTTTTTCAGATTTTAGATCAGTTACTGTATCCAGCATTAGAGGAAAGAAGACATGCTGTCGCTTTACGAGATCGATACCAGGTAATTGTCATGAATTATTGCCCTATGTGTCACTCAACTCAAATTGGATGAAGATATATCAACATAAATTTTAAATTCTTTAATCACAGTATTCCACAAATAGCTTCAACTTTATGCTTGTCAAAGATTGAATTGTAAGATCCTCACTCATTTTGTCTATACATAGAATATGGCAGCTATCTTCTATACATATATTTACCACCCCTTTAGAGTCGAAAGGATGTATCGGGTCAAGGTGGCAAATACATCGTTTCTACTCAACGGAGGAGATGTACTGCAGAACAATCATGTATTATTTTTTTAAATAGCTCTGAACTTCCAACTCTTTATTGGACATTAGTTATCAAAATTTAATAATTTTGAATATCGTATTTTCTTATAACTTAGCTTTATGTGAATGACTTGATGTGATTAACTCTGATTGTTTACCATACTTGCAACCTGCCAATGGCTCTGATCCTCTTGGAGATAATTGGCTGTTTTAAGGAGTGAATTGAGGGGGTTCATTTTTTTTACAAAAATAATTATCGCTTTTAAATTCGAGGCTGAATATATATATTTGAACATCAGTTAAGAAATGTATATGTATGTGTAGAATAACCTTTTCATCGCTCGGACCGACTTTGGACATCAGAATCTGATGTCTATAGACGTCATATCGTCGCCTCGGAGCTAAAGGATCCTATCTGACACTTGTTAGAGTGGCAGATAGGATCCTTTAGCTCCGAGGCGACGATATTCTAACATTTAAAGTTCAATAAGAGTAAAATATTTATAGCAGCCATAGACCCATAACATAGGTTTTGAAATGAAGCGGAAAGAGCCAACCAAAACATTTATGATGATTTCAAATTTTATGAAACCTTTGGTCTCCATGGTTTATACACAAATATTCAACATTGTTAGGGTTAATATGGTATTTATAATCTGTGTTGTCAAAGTCATGTGTACAATTCTATTTCTGATCATGCAGTGCCTGAGATGTGGAATAGAGTTTCAAAAAGGTGAAACAGCTCTGGGGTCATTTAACAAGAATCAAGTGTCACGTAGTCTGGATGTGAAAACCAGCGGTCAGTAAATTTGTTGTTTTACAAAAATAGTACATGTATTGTCATCTCATAATATTTATTTTATTTAACCTCCAGCTGATTGTGTCACCTTAGCCCATGCCAAGTTGATCTTTGCTAATTGGAATTGGCACAACTTGATTTTTTTAGGTCATCCTTTAGGTAGATGTGAATGACTTGATGTAGAACTTCTACACAAATTTGCGAAGTTTTAATTACTAATTAACTTATTGGCTTATTAAGCATGATCATTCAAAATGCATCTCCTCTGTCAATTCTTCGAAGATTTGCGAATTTAGGTTGTGTTCGATAAATCTATGGGTGCTTCATTGAACTTCTACACAGATTTGCAAAATTGTAGGTAATTATGAAATTATGAGCTAATTAAGCGCATTAAGGCCTTAGATCATTCAAATGCATCTTGTCTGTCAATTCTTCATTGATTTTGGATCTGATTGTTACCCCTCAGCCATTAAGGCTGTGGGGTATAGTGATCACCGGAGGCGGGCGGGCCCATTAAGGCTGTGGGATATAGTGATCACCAGAGGTGGGCGGATGGGCCCATTAAGGCTGTGGGGTATAGTCAGAAATTCAGTTCTTACTAAAAAGGTAACTGATGAATTTTGTTTATTTTTCACAGACATGACCTATGTTCCTGGCCAATTCGTCCCATATATTTTTTTTGGCACTAAGCCATAAACGGCCATTTTCCAAGATGGCCGCCTAAAAAGCTTGTGGGCACCATAACTTATGGACCGTTGGCCGGATTGCATTCAAATTGTTGTTCTCTAGATATTTCTGATGATCTGATTAACTTTTGGGATGAATCCATTAAAAACAAAATGGCTGCCGCAGCCATTTAAAAAAAGATGGCCGCCTAAAAAGCTTGTGGGCACAATAACTTATGAACTGTTGCTTGCATTGCATTCAAATTTGGTATGATTGTTCTCTACGTATTTCTGATAATCTGATCAACCTTCGGGATGAATCCATTAAAAACAAAATGGCTGCCACAGCCATTTAAAAAAATAAATGAAATGGTGGTATTGTGGGTCATTAATTGATGGCTATTTTTTTATTTGGTAAACCCTCACAGATTTGAGAAATTGTAAGCGCTAAAGAACTAATTGGGGGCTTAGATCATTCAAATGCATCCAGTCTGTCCATTCTTCAAGGATTTTGGATCTTAGATGACCTACTAGACCATTGATCCTCTCATTTTATTGTCTACACCTTCACCTGTTAAATTTCAATAAGCATTCTGATACTTATTGCATTTTCACCCTTGTGCTTCTAGACCTGTATATATGTTTTTATGCAAATTTCTAATTAAATAATATTACATTGGAATTTGTAAAATATTTTGTGGTAGATGGTCATGTGATCATTAATTGTATTTATGTCATGTATATTTTCCATCAATTAATATTTCTCATCATTTAAAGATGGAAATTGTGTTAGCAATTCCAGCTTCAAATTAATAAGAAATAGTAAGTGACAATTCTGCATCACAAGAAATGAGATTTACCATATAGTGTATCAAATTGATGCCACATAATATGCAATATAGGCCTATATATATATATATACTTATGTGGAAGTACATACTAAAGAGATCATGGTATATGGGTTGTTTCTGATATGGCCAACCAAAAAGAGCTGGAATTTATGAGCAGTGCACAATTATGGACCAAATTTTGAGAGTAACATATCTTGTAAAAATGAGAGAGTCCTACACAACTTTATGAGTTCTAATACAGCAAAATCAAGGTTAATTTCAAATTCTAGCTTCTGTAATGAAACTTAACCCATTTTCAATCAGAAAAACCAGCGTGGCTAGAGGTCACACAAGGGTAATTAATTGTTGGCATGTTCTGCACATTTCATACCAAAATTGTTCACTGATGAGTAGGCCTACTGTAGAACCTGCTACATGTATGAGCAGCCACCCTTGTGACAAAGGTAAGGTGGCCTTTTAACCCTTAAAGCGCTGAAATAGTTGTGTATGAACCATAGAGCCTAAAGGGTTATTTTCAATTTGAAATCATCATAAATGTCTTAGTCAGTTCTTTCTGATTCATTTGAATACCTATGTTATGGGTGTACGGCCATTATAAATATTTTAATTCTTACAGTGCGGGAGTCGACTTTAGATGTCAAAAGCTGACGTCTACAAATGTCAGCCTCTGAGGTGTGAAGTATATCCTTGTGCTGTAAGGGTTAACACAGGTGTCCCCTCATAGCATGTTCATTTATATAGGAAATGCCATTTTGGGGAATAGCCAAATGACCCCCCATTGGAGGTTGGCTGCTCATAGCATGTTCTACTCTATAAACAATACTTCCCACATTCAAACTATAAATGTGTTTATGTCTGGTTGTGCAGATCTTCCTGAGGAGGTGGTGTGTCCAGCGTGTCACAGTAAGATGGTAGTCAGTCTGCACCCAGACATGGTCTCCCGCGGTCCCCCACCCGTTACCATGGCAGGCTCAGCGGGATTTCCTGGTAATCACCTTGATACGTTACCACTAGCCACATCATCTACCAACACATCACCATCTAAAGCAAGTAGATGCACTGAGAGGTTAGTCTGCAGTAGCTAAGACTTAGATATTTCCCAGCAAACACAAAACATTTCTATAACATTTATACAATGTTGGACCAACATCAAAGAAGTTGCGACGCTGTTGTATAAATAATATACAAATGTTTTCTGTTTGCTGGGTGAAAAGGCACACATCCTTATAAAGGATATAGTAGGCAAACATATACGGTACAGTACTGTGCAATTGAAACTGGTCGATGGGGTAGGGGAAATTAAATGAAAGGGAAAGCGAATTCACGTTTCCTGCAAATTCACTTTTACTTTTTTCCCCCAGAATTTTCACCGGTTTTCATGGTGGCCACTGGAGAAATCGAAGGAAAACGAGTGAAAACTAGTGAAAAGCTTTTGGTCTGATTTCCCAAGAATTCGCCAGAATTCCCCTGAATTACCCCAGAATTCCCCTGAATTTCCCCAGAATTCACCAGGATTCCCTGGAATTTCCCCAGCCCGGGAAAGCTAGTGAAATAGCTTAGCATGCATGTAAAATGAAGAATCCAGGTGCGGTAAACGGGAAATAGTGAATAGACTAGACATATAGACTACCGAGGGGTATAATGCTGTGCAAAGCCAGAAGGCAGTATCTGCTCACTTTACTTGTATGCAAATACCGTAGGGCCTACTGTTTTTTTCAATTTACTCAAATGCAATATTCATAAAATAGGCCTAATGTTCAGAGACGCTGTAGGCTACACTAAGTCTTGTGAAGTGAAAACTGCACAGGAAACTGTGGAATCAGGAGGAATCAGTAGGAATCATTGGGAAATTGGGGAGAAATTCTGGGGAAATTCGGGGAAAATTGGTGTTTCCAAATTGTGTTTCCCCAATGGTGAAACAGAATTCACAGACTGTGAAATTAATTCCCCCCACATCAGGGAAAAAGGGGGAAAATGAGGGAAAACTGTTTCACAAAAATTCCCCTCAGGGGAATTTGTGTGAAACAGGTGGGGGAAATGAAAGGGAAATGAAAGGGAATTTCGTTTTCACAAACAGTTTTAATTGCACAGTACTGTATATATATCCATTTACTGACGGACTAATGAAATTACAATGTAATATTCGCGATCAACTCACATAAATTTCAATTGACAGTTAATAAAAGGTTAATAAAAGGAAGCTCTTGAGGAAATCATTCACAATAATTGTATTTGTGGAACATTTTCTGGGAACGAATTACCTCTTGCTGCTCAACAATCATAGCCTTAGTCTTTATATGTGTACGGTGTGTTGGCAAATTTATGAAGAATGTTACATATTGTTTTATTCAGATGGAATTATTATCCTTTCTCCCCGATCAAACACCACACATTGTATACATTGCACTATACATGTATTATATATTTGCACACAGACTGAGAAGAAATAAACCATCTATCTATCTATATCCATGACACTGCTTTATCAGTAATTACAAATATTTGGATTTCAGTCGTTTGTCAGAAGGAAGCATGCTGTTTTTAGATACATGTCTTACAGTGTATGTGGCATTCCAGGGTGTTTTATGTAAAATACCCTTGGCAGGGAATATTACCACAGATTTGCCAACAATCATATCTTTCCCTTGCAGTTAGAAGATGCTGCGCTGCCACTTGGTAAATTGGCAGTTCAGCACCTTTTAACTTCAAGGGGACGATATGTTCACCATAATTTGTTAATTCTTTAGATAAATTTATGGTATTTTCGTTTTGACCTGCTTTGTATGTCATCCCATAATAAGACCTATACCAAAAGCCACTTTTGACATTATACATGTATTATATATTTCAAGTGCTATTATGTGATTATGCAACAAAAACAAAAAGTCAGCCGTGTTGTTTCACACAAAAGGAACCACAATGTCTGATTGGTTTAAAGCTGATTTTGTGTAGCAAAGTATTTTCATCACCGATAATGTGTCTTAGTTATCTCATCAAATTAGTTTGGATACCTTGTACCTAAATGTTTTGAATTTTTTAGTTCTGCATTGTTCTTATCACGCCCATGTGTGTCATTTCAGATCAAGTGCTTCTCCTAAAGCTAAGCCTTCATCAAATTTCTCCACACCATCCCAGAACTTGTTGTCTGACCCACAGAGCCTTGGCTGCTACCCCCTGCAGCCTGACACAGTATCTGGTCAAGGTGAAGAGAGTACTAGTACTAGCGAGGGTGCCCGTCACACTGACAAACTCAGTACAATGGACAATTTGGTGAAATCACAGAGTGACAGCTCGGCATCGGCAAAACACCAACACAGAAAAAAGACCACTAATAATTATGTGAACAAGGGTAAACATGATGACATGTACATAGCTAGTGATGGAGATATAGAGGTGCTACCTAACCCCAGCGCTGATAATATATCTGCTCAGGTGAACACCACAGACAGTGATATCGTGACATTGCCATATGCCAGCGAGGACGATGTGTTTCTGAAAAAGCGATCCACGGATAGCGACATAAGTATTCTTTCTAAGACTAGTGAAGGTGTTGCTAGGACTAAATCGAGCATGACACCTGGTCTGCGTGTTAGGCAGGTGTCCACCGGGAGTGATATTGTAGTGTTAGGATCGACAGAAGCCGATCTGTTGAGCAGTACCACAGGAAAAGAGCAGTTAACAATAGGAGAGGTGGAGGAAGATGAATCTCTCAGTCCGTGTGGCTCTCTCACTCACACTACAGTACACAGCATGGTGTGTATTTACACTTTGCCCCCTACATTTCTGAGCTAGTCAATTAAAATTTTTCGATTGTTTGAAATTGTGTACCCCTTCAGTGATCAACAGCTTATATTTGAAGAAATGTTCTATAATATTTGTCATTTCTAGATTTCACACATTTAGTTCACTTTTAATAAAAACACAAAAATACTACTACAGTCCACATCAAGTTAGTTAGAGAACTTGAATTTTCACCCACTTGAAGTTGTGTCTTGTTATCACAACCAACAACTTAAAATTGATTTAAATCACTTTGAAATTAAACATTTTCAAGGTTAATAAAAATACACTCATTTGTATAAAATACTGACATACAATTTCCCAAAATAAAGCTTGAAATGTCTTTATTGGCATGGGCTATACCATTTTTACCTAATTAAGTTTATTTAAAATTTCGTATGTGATACATATATATGACAAGGGAGGTTAAAGGGTTAATTTGAAAATACAAAGGCATTATTACAAAATATGTCAAAAGCTAACTTTTAATGTACAGTAACAATAGATGAAGTGTAGGCTTACTGTGGTAATACTGTACTGGTAGATCTTTTTCTGTCTATTAAAAAAAATATATATTTACTGGTTTGAAGAATTTCTTACTAGAATTTTTAGATTCCGACAATGAAAATAAAATCAACTTAGGTCAGTATTTGCAGAGTTAAAAAACACTAATCTTTTTAAAGATTACATGTTTTACTCAAGATCTTTAGGATCTATCATAATTGTTTTGTAATGAAGAAACAAGTAGCTGCTCAGTTGTAATGAAGAAGAAATTACCATTCATTGCTCAGTTGTAGATTGAAGTATTCTGATTTAAAATCAGATAAATTATATATTTGCTGACTGTGAAGTGATAACAGTGGTAGCTTTGTCAATAATTTGTGTTTCTGATATTTAACCCTTAAAGTGCTGAATTAATTTGTAAAAAACATCGCAACTAAAGGTTTTTTTTAATTTGAAATCATCATAAATGCCTTCGTCAGGTCTTTCTGCTTTATTTGAATACCTATGTTATGGGTCTACGGACATTAAAAATATTTTTGCTCTTACAGTGCGGGGATCCCCGCGCTGTAAGGTTTAGAAACCCCCATTTTGTCTGCAGTAAGAGACTGGAAACTAAATTGATATTGAACCAAAGATGATTTGATGTTTCACCACCATGTACAGCATTAAGCCAACATTGGGTCAACAGACTAATGGTAAAACTGGCTGAATATTTGCTTATTTATTCAGGTATCTAGTATCTATGACACACAATCAATAGATAACACTGATGGTGAAGACAAAACCTGTGATACAGAGCACGTAGGAGATGGTATAAACTACACCAAAGATTCACAAGACACTAAAGATAGTCTGCAAAACAGAGGTCCTGTTGAGCAAGAGAGCCCAGTGACAGAAAATACAGCAATATCAACTGAGAGTGAGCCGACACAGAGACTAAGGGACCCCCGGCAGCCCCAACTTGACTTTTCTCACATTGATCACCGTCTGAAGCTCTGGCTCACGATGAACATCTTCAGGGGTGACACAGAAGAATTTATATTGATGATCAAGGTGAGATAAAATGTGACGTGACACCCTGAGAGCAGATGGAATTTGAAAATGTTATTTTTAATTTTTTTTTATTCCAGCAGAGAGTATATTGTTCTGGTCATTTTTTACTATAGTTACAGCTAAAAAAATTGAAGATAAGTTTTGAGTAAATGCTTCTCAAAGATGCAGTACATGCCTCGCATAATAAACCTTTCAACCTCAAATTTTAAGACTTTTTAAAATATTAAATAAGCCTTATTCTGACATAGACCACAGATCACCACAGGAGACTACTGGGTAGCTTTAAAATGTACAGTATATGTATTATCAAAAAACATATTTCGAACAATTCCATTCTGCGTAAGTATTTCCAAGAGTACAGAAAATACCAATATGCGTGCCGATAATCGTGCCAATATGCATGCAAATCCTGACAGATGTTTCACATGTATAAAAGAGTATGTTTTTATAAACAGATCCAAAACCCTACTACACCTTAACAACAATCAATCTAGGGTTTGATAGAAATATTTTTTTCGCTTCAAATTTACTTGAAAACTAAAATTTAAAAAAAAGTAGGGGATTGATAAAAAACATTATTTATTTAAAGCTTCCTAATTACAGCATTCTGCCAGATTTTTTGGTATCACATCACAAATACATGTAATATTAGTTGTATGGAAAAAACAAGATGAAAATACCTGACTAACAGTAACAGCAAACATTATACCCATATTGTTTTAATGCTGGGCCAGAGTCACAGATGATAATCCAACATTAAAACAACACTAGGTCAATGCTTTGTGTTTGCCGAGTTATGATGTTATGCTGAATACATGTAACTAGAAGTATAATAATATAACAGGAAGACTCCTTATTCTACTAGTTTTGATCTACTGTGCATTAGAGCAAGCATGGAAACTCAAAAAGTCAACATGTAACACATTAGTAGAGGTTATGGAAATCATGATTCCAAGATTCATGTAGAAAATGGTTGAATTTTACTCACTTTGAAACTTAGTGATCATCCTGTGAGCACCATCTGAGCCAAATCACCCCTTATGATCATTGCGTGATCAAGATCTGCTGAAGGCAGGCTGAAATGTCACATATTTAGTTCCAAAATTTATCCACTTTCTATATGTAATACATTATTTTGTGTCCTAATGTTTTATTCCTTGACTAGGATTTGGAAACCTGTCAAATGTGATGCAGGTTTTGGCAACAATGTCAATCTCATTACTTATATTTGCTGATCTAATAGTTGATTTATTAATAAATCCTGAACTTAATACTTTAGTTTTCCTTAACATGTTATTTGTTTATTTTTATATGTCATACCAGTGATTGTTTTGTAATGGAACTGTTCGATTTTATTCTAAACCAAAATATTTTGCGGAGGGTCACATATGTGCAATGCATTTGCCTGCAACACTTTATTCGTCCATTCATTTATTCATTCATTCATTTTTCTTCCTTTAATCATTTACTCGTTCTGTATTTAGGTACCTACTATTGTGCTATGTGGGAGCCGGCCATTACAGTTTCCTGGTATGCTGGTGGTGTCATCATCAACGATTTATATTTTAAAGTTCAAACCAAAACAGGACCAAAGGTTAGATATACCATTTTATGCACTGTTTATGATATTTATGTAGTTATATGTATTTTTCATCATTTCATCATTTGCGTCAGCAAATTCCAGATTTAAATGACGAAAAATCGAGCAATTTTCAAACGAAGCAAAATGTCACTGAAATTAATAAAATATTTTTTTGTAGATGATAAGTCAGTCAATATTTAATTTGGGAGATGTCTGTTTTTCAGTAAATGTCTTTTTTTTTTAATCTTTGTTGGAGATTGTTCAGCAATTCCAGCTTCAAATGAATAAAAAATAGAAACACTTCACCAGGGCAGGTGGTAATTCTTTATTATTGGGGTTTATTATCTATGACTGTTGAAAACACTTGTGCTATTTAATTATAGTTTATACTAACACTTTTATCGAAATATACATATGTAATGAGATTCTAAATGCTGGAATTCACATGCAAGATAGTTCGTTGCAAATGTTACCTGTCTGCGCAAACAAATAGGTTAGTAGGTTAGTTCAAATAGGTTAGTAGGTTAGTTCATATATACATAGTTTAAAACATTAGCAAATCTTTATTTTTATATATAATATACACAATTCTATTGACCTGGTATTAGAGAAAAAAGTTGCCAGTCGAAAGTTGTAAATAGAGACATTTACCAGGTTGAAAAGCACAAGGCTATTATGGAGCTGATGTTTTGTACGTTAATGTGTTGATATTATGGTGAAAGTGAACTAAGACTTCTTTATGCAAATTAACCCTTATCCTGCTGATCACGACTATTGTCATTCTTAATCTGTTCTAATAGTCAATCAAATAATCACTGTTATTGGGAATGAAATGTGTGTCTAAACATCAAGATTTGCAAATATTTTTGCTCAAATCAAACAAATAAGAGTAAAATTTTCAGCCACTTGAAGTTGTGGGTCGCGGTAGCGAGACACAACTTCAAGTGGGTGAAAATTCAAATAAATAGACTTGGCAGGATAAGAGTTAACTTTTTGTGCACAGTAATAAAGTAATAATTTATTATTATTGTCTGTTCAGCTTAGATACACCAGACAAGTGGTTGAAGTGTCAGCTGCAGCAGTCACTAAGCTCTCTGAAGGTGGTGGAAGCTGGGCTTGGTCACCAAACTCTGTGGTTAACGTTCTCCTCTCCGCTCAGTGTTAACCTCGTGGTGCGAGATGAGCTGCACGTAAAATCCTTCAAATCCCAGTTAGCTGGCAAGTACAGTATTATCCTCTCATGTTAAAAATATTAAACTGCTAGGATCATAAAACAAACCTATATATATGTATGTTTTCTAGTCAGTTTCAAACTAAGGGAAATGTGTCTGAAATGGATAATATTTTGTCATACATTTCTGCTATTTATTGCAGCTAGAATGATTTATTTGTAACAATATTCTAACCTTTATCTGGTCGTAGATGCTGTATCACTGGTGCCAGTGAAGATGTCGCCAGACCTAACCTTTATGGCAGATAATGCCTTGGCTGCGACTCGTGTACAGCAGCAGATAATCCTGGCATCATCTGACGCAGAAGATGACATGGACAAAGACATGCTGTGCTTCATTCTAGGTCATATACAGGATGATCACATGGGTGAGTGCCGGGATATTTACATGAGCTTCACCTTTACTTGAAGTGGGTGAAAATTACCAATATTTGTTTAATTTTAGACCAACCCTTTGTAACTATTGATGTTTAAACACTCATTTCATTCCGAATAAGAGTGATTTGATCACCTAATTAGACAGATTAGAATGGCTATAGCCGAGCTTAGCACTTGACCCTTTAAGCCCCCATGATGCAATAAGGCATCATCTTACATCTGAAAAAAAACTTGATTTTCCCAAAACTAAGGGATTTAGAAGGAAAACTGTACCAATATATGCAAATTTTCTTTGATTTTTCACCCATTCTAGTCTTCTTTATCCACTACAAGTCGGGAATTGCGACAGCAATGCGCGGCTTGTGGTGAATAAAGATGGCAATGGTAAATTCAGGCTTGATAGGGTTAAGAGAATTAGTATAATAAACATGTTTACATATTGTGAATCCTTGATAATTGTTTGTCTCATATGTGATTAGGGTTTCAGATCTCGCATTACTGTTACTCACAAATCAGGATAATGTGTCTCTTTCCACATCTGCCCCACAAATGTATATTTTCTCTTTCATATTTGTTTTCATCTCCGCACAGATACACCGTCTGCGGTGTGTATAGCTGTGACGAGCAGTCACATCTACCTAGCCACAGAGAACTATACTGTCTGTCAACCACGAGCCTCGGAAGTCACAAACCCCAACTCACCTGCCCAGTACCAACTGAAGGAGCACAGAAACATCACAGATATTACCAGCGCAGTAAGTCACAGGCAATCTTCCCTAGCAAACACAATATCTCGAACTAATGTTAGTTTACCCCTTTCAGCGCGGGATCGCCTTTCTACGTCAGAATCTGACATCTGTAGATGTCCGATTCTGACATATAAAGACGATCCCGGCACTGAAAGAATCAAAATATTTATAATGGCTGTAGACCCATAACATAGGTATTCAAATTAACCAGAAAGAGCTAACTAAGACATTTATGATGATTTCAACAGATATATTCCAGCACTATGAGGTTTAATGTTGAGAATGGCTTTATGATATTCTATCATATCAAAACAAACATGAGATCTTGAGCATTGCCAGTAATATTACTTGAAAATTGGGCCATTGTCACAGACGTTTTTTTCACAAAACAATACTAGGCCCTACACCATCTCCCACCCTGCTGCTACTGAATGCGGAGCAACAATTGACAGAGATTAGACCGGTCGGCAGCTCAGCATGAAACACCTTTGCTGGCTTTTCAGTCACTAACTATAAATTTCAAATCATTTGCTAAGGGTTTTGCTCATTACAATTTTTAGTTAAAAAATAAATTCAAAAAAAGCTTGAAAATCCATTCAAGTCTAATGCTGATAAAATGAGTTTAGTTTGTTATTACATGTATCTTTTTTTTTGATGCAGGATTTAGATGAGAAGAATGCAGTGAGAATTAATTTTCTGGACGAGGAGACTGGCGATGAATTTATGTGGAATATGCATCTAGAAACAGAACACTCACGCCAGTTTCTGCTGGAAACCATATGTCAAACCTGGCAACGGGAATTCGGAGTAGAATTGGATGTTAATGGGGTTTGACACGTTTCAATCAAGTTCTAGTCAGAAATCAAAAGGGGTATGGTGAAACGTGGACCAGGAGCACATCAAGAGTAGGCCCTCACAATGGCATGTGAATAGTTTTCACCCACTTGAAGTTGTGGATCGCGTAACGCGACCCACAACTTCAAGTGGGTGAAAACTAATAATAGTCATTCTAATCTGTCTAATCAGGCGATCAAATCACAGTTATTCAGAATGAAATGAGTGTTTAAACATCAATAGTTACAAAGGGTTGGTCTAAAATTAAAATGTTATTTTGCGGGCACATGGAAGAGCACAGAGGAGTATTCTTGTTTATAGTATCTTAATACGAGTGATAAATATGTTAACATAAGAGCAAAAATGAAGTTCTAATGAACAGGCTAATGTTGTGATTTTGCTTGCTAAAATTGGAAAATGTAATCCAGAGTCAAGGCATGTAAAAAGGCACTAGCTTGTACACTGGACTCTGACTGCCATGGATACTTGTTTTGAGTGGATACTATCTATTTGGAGCAGCCAACCTACCATGACGACTCATGTGTTCATCTTACATAACAAGCCCAGGAGTGATTTCCTCTCTATTTGTATATCGTCCTCTTGGATTTGGAAGGTGCTTAACTGCCACTTTACAAAGTTGCAATTTATCACCTTCTAACTCCATATATTGTCACCTCGGAGCTAAAGGATCCTATCTGACACTCTGACGAGTGTCAGATAGGATCCTTTAGCTCCGAGGCGACGATATATGGAAATAAGGCAGATCGAGATATCAATTAAACGTGTATATCATATGCAGCGCTATTTTTCAGAAGTTGAACATATATTTTTATCCTTTTGATGCCAAGCTGTCATTGCTTATACAATATTAGCTTTATGTTAATCATAAAATCACACTTGGGTATCGCAACAGTTAACTTATTATCCTTATAATCGTGTTTATTGCCTTTTTGAACAGTTCATTGCTATGACAAGAATGGCCTGTGAATGCCTCACGTGCCATTATTCATTTCAAAGTTTTCTTATATGTGACTAAACTTGAAATTGTGACATTAGTTGGCTTGGGCGATAACAGATGTGCAACAAAATGTAGACCGATGTAACACTTGAGGTGTTTGTTTAATGATACCAAAAACGTTTCATTTTCTGATTGTTATAATCTATGCAACAATGCAAAGCACACTCAGGTAAATAGTACTATAGTTATAGAAAAAGCTCAAGTTTAGTTGGGCTTGATATCTTGGAAGTGCCAAATGATTGTGAATGGTTATGTTTTTACATTAGGTATACACAATACAATTGTGTCTACCATTGCTAGGGGTTTTCTATTGCGAGTTGGTCACAAAAGGTGCCTGTGATTTTGTATAGTAGAGATATAGGCGCCATCAATATTGTCTTTATTCTGTGAAACGCAATAGCCTTCACCTAGCCATCTAATACAATGAAGTATGGGGGAGGGGGACTTATATAGCATTGTTTTCACCGAGTAGCTATTGAAAAGGGTTTCACATAATCCCCATGTTGTTATAACCCTTGAAGTGTTACATTTTGAAAAAAAAATCTGCCGATTTGAAGTTGAGTTTGCTAGCGCGACACACAAATTGCAGTGGGTGAAAAAATACTTCACCCTTACAGTGCCGGGATCGACTTTAGTCGACAGAATCTGATGACTATCTATCTCGGCGCTGTAAAAGTGAAAATATTTCTAATGGCCGTAGACCCATAACATAGGTATTAAAATGAATCAGAAAGAGATAACTAAGACATTTATGATTATTTCAAATTGATATAGACCCTTTGGTCTCCATGACTTTGCAAAATTAATCGCGTTGTAAGGGTTAAATACCGGTATATACAATTTGAATAAAAGCATAAGCCAATTTTGAAAATATAATTCTCATTCCTCCTTCGAATTATCTTGTTCGAAGGACAAGCAAAAAAACGAAACTTTAACCCTTTAAGCCACCAGCAAAACATCATTTTACATACCTGAAAACAGATTTAATTTTGCTAAAATCAAGGGGTTTTAAAAGGAAAATATAAATGAAATGACAATGGTAAATTCAGGCTTGAAAGGGTCAAAGTGTTACAATATTTGTTCCCATCAATGCTGGAATTCTTGCTCTGTTCTATCTATATGCAGCGTTTAACCACATCACTCACATGAGGATAGGTAGTATTCCCAGTTCAGTCACACAGTTGACGAATTTGACAGTTTTGTTAGTGACACATTTGTCATTTGACGTAATATTTGGAATAAAAAATGTTATATGGACAATTCCCGTATTTATCACGTCTTTCAGGTATTAACATTGATGATACCCTTGGGTATTTTTAAAAAATGCGTAAATTATGTTGTCTCTGAGCTGAATTTATGTGCTTTATTCGACATTGAAACACAATAATATAAATTAATTCAAATACAAAGAATGTATGTGTCTGGAACACCTTTCGAATATTAATAGGAGTCCAGAAATTTACAATAATTTTTTTTGTATTTATGTAAAACATTTTTCTTCTACCATAAAATTTGAAATTGTCAACTAGCTTTATCAATGTGTTATCATATTATTAATTATGTTTTAACAACAGTCGTCAGACTACATTATGACCAGTGATGTAGGAGGGGACTACTCATCTTCATCAACTAAGATACAGGTCCAGCTGCTTAAATTCCACACATTTTTATGAAGGCATTGACATTGCTTGGAAATGGGATATTTAACAACAAGTACTTGAAAATACACATTAGAAATACATCGCCCCCTTGGATTTGAAAAAGTGTATCTGCCACTTTACAAAGTGGCACATACACCCTTTCATATCCAAGGGGTCGACATGTACCACAGTGATTTCTATTACACCAAAGCTGCATGTAGGCAGCTTTGGTCTGCGCTATAAAATAACTCGGTACTGTAAATAATGTGGCTGTTTTTGTTTGAATTGTTCCTTGAAAAATTCTTCGTGATTCTTGAATTGTTTAAAAGTTCGGGAATTTTGCCATTGGTAAGCTGTACGAATCTTGAACATAACAAAGCTCTGTATTTTATTCACTCTGTATACAATTGTTTATTTACATATTACAACCAGACAATTAACCCTTCCACGCTAAAAGAATGAGCATATTTCTAGCGGTCGTAGACCAATAACATAGATATTCAAATGAAGCAGAAATACCTGACTAAGACATTTATAATGATTTCAAAGTGCACAAAAAACTTTTGCTCTCCATGGGTTTTACAAAAACATTTCCGCGTTGTAAGGGTTGAAATTACGAGAATGTTGCCGAGATTGTGGACAAATCAAGTCAAATGGAGGATTTTGCTGAATATACATGTATATTGTTTCGCAGTGCTAAACCATGGTCCGCGGTTTAACCCTTTAACCGCCGGTGCCGCATATATTCGGGTTTTCATTTTTTATCACCACATTACGTACCACCTTTTAAACGTGTTAAAGATAAAATGTGACATCAATCAGCAATATTTGTAAACAGTTGACCTCTATTTTGTCAAATCTGAATAATTTTCACTCACTTGACGCGATCCACAACTTCAAGTGGGTGAAAATTCAGATTGAATAATTTGGCGGTTAAAGGGTTAAGAAGGATCGTCCAAACATGTACATTATGCTCAATAGAGCCTAAATTCGTTTCTTTCTTTGATATAGCAGAGTTATAACTGTGTACAAGTAACGGGTGAATATTGCTGCCAACATTAAATTATTATTATAATGTGTAACAGTTATCCATACACATCGGTGGAGATAGAAAACCTGCTAAACTAGTCAATCTGATCGATGTCTAACGTTTTTCATCTGGTTATATTATTAGCCACGGTGAATGATTTTCACTGATTCTCCGTCAATTCTCAACCGCTTTTCATAAAATTTGGCAATCACTATTTTCTATATATATTCATTTTCCTAAAACTGCTTGACTAGAAAATAGTGATAGCAAAATTATCACAAAAATCTACTGTATATTCGTGGTTAACTATATTTGATTACAAACATAATGAAGAAGGGTGTTTTGTAATATAATTATCTGTCATGCTTGTATATATTGTTATTGATCTAATTCTTTGTAAATAAACTGTACATTGGGTTATTGTAATGATATGTGATATTTATTTCGCTGTGCAACACCAAAAGGCAGTAACTAATTACTGGGAAAGTGAGCAGTTACTGAGATTTGGCCTATGGATCAATAAACAGTCTATCATCACCATCAATTTTGTTATTATTATATAGGCCTTAATCACTTTATTTTCTGCATCAAGCTTTTAAAGTCAACCTAATCTATTTTTAGTCCGGCAGCCAAATGTAGTTTTTTATGGTAACCTTGTTTTGTTTGATATAGTTTTTCTCTCGACTGATTATGCATCTCCAGCATCCTAGCGATGATATCTCGGCGGATGTGGGTTTCTAACTCTTGAGGGATTTTTTACAAACGCAAAATTCAAAATGGCTGCCAAGAAATCACTAAAGCTATCATATCTTCCTAAATAGTTGAGATAGAGACTTTATTTTTTTCACCAAACCATATGTTTTCGGTATTAAGGAATACAATAAAACACATGGAAACTTTATTCGACATCACTATCATGCAAGATTCAAAGTAGCCGCCATGAAATCATTAAAGTTATCATATCTTCCTCAATATTTCAGATAGAGACCTGATTTTGTCAATAAATCTTTTTTTTTTTTAGTATCAAGCAATACAATAAAGCACGTGGGAACTTTATTAGACATCACTATCATGCAAAATTCCAAATGGCCGCCGTGCAATCAATAAAGTTATCATATCGTCCTCATTATTTCAGATAGAGGCTTGATTTTGTCACCAAATCATATGATTTAGGTATCAAATATACACAGTTGTTCCATTGTGACATGTTTACAATATTTAAAGAAACACAAGGTATATGTATTGCTATTTAATAATGGAGTTATAAATACGGTCATTCCATTGGTAACTAACGACATGCAATTAGTCGTTTTTATATTTGTAGGAATAGCATGGAATAATTTCCACTTTACATCATTATTATTAGGCCTATAGTGCAATAGACATTAGACAAAGGAAACATTCACATGTTCTTATTTATTATATAACATGACATGATAATATGTCCAGAAAAATGTTTGAATCACTAAAGAATGAGATTGAGTGAGTTTTAACCTTAGTTCTCTTCTGTTTTGTAGTCTACTTCTTGAAATTCAAAATTGACGTACAGAATTAAGTGACGTTGTGATGACTCACAGTCACTATATTTACCAATATAGTATGTGTACTCAGACGTAAAAATAAGTTGTTATTCAGTGTTTCTCTGATTTTTAATTGAAATAACCTTAACTTTACCTTGTAAGGCCACTGTCGCGAAGTGCACTTTCAGTGTACATTCAGTGTAGGCATATGTGAACAATTATAGTCCTGCACTCTTGTAGGGCCATTTGTTCATATAAAAGTCACAGCTAATGTCCTATTTGACTCCACATCAGCAAATTGTCCTTTAATTATGAAATCAATTTTTTAAGGAGATCCGACCGAAACTGGAAATTTAATAACTAATTCGTCATTTTTTATGAAAAATCCCAATCACTTTATTCCTTTTATTCCTTCAAACTTGTCTTCATGGTTTACAGATATTATGAAACCTGATTTAACATTCATTGAAGTTTGTCAACAGAATAGTTATTTAATTATTGTCTGTCGAATATTACACAGGCAGACCTACGGGGTAAGTGATATATTTTGCTTAGGATATGGCAAATTATTTTTTTATGTCCGGTCACAATCTACAAAATGTAATACAGAGTATTCAAATAATGGAGTATGGTAGAATTGAGCTTAAATCTGACTTTTAAATGTATATAACACATACATTTAATTATTAAAATTCATCAGTGCCTGATTCATCAGAAGCAGCATTTTAAATTTCACAATCGTCATCACATTGTGACTTTGTTTATTTGTGGGGAATCTGCTTTTTATCAAGTAAATAAAATGGGGTATTCCCATGTTTGACTTGCCAACCAGAACATGGCTGCGTCAGTTACCTTAAAGCTGTTACTATTAGAAATCTAACGAGACCCTATCAGCAGATACTTATTATGATAGAAATACCATTATGTCTTGTCTGAATTGAGCTTAACACCGGGTGCGTCCATGAGGACCCAATATTGTCAATTTAACCCGTGTGCTGCTGAATTGGGTTTTTTCTATTTTTCATTTATTTGAAGCCGGAATTTCTGACGCAAATTCCAGCTTCAAATGACGAAAAATATGTCTATTTATGAGAAGTGGTATTTTGACAAATGTAATTCTTTGATTAACTGATAATCCATCACAAACTATTTGTGGATTTCAGTGGCATTTCATTTGGTCTGAAACTTCCTTGAAACCGTATATTATATATGCATACGACTCAAGCAGCACAAGGGTTAACCGTTTAGGCCCTCACGATGCAATAAAGCATCATTTTACATCCCTGAAAACAGGCCTAATTTCCCTACAACTAGGGGTTTTAGAATGAGAATTTCCATGAAACTGGTTTACCAATACATGGTTATTTTCTTTATTTTCTTCACGTC
The DNA here is from genome assembly GCA_964017125.1 of Flabesymbios commensalis. Classification (NCBI taxonomy): domain Eukaryota; kingdom Metazoa; phylum Annelida; class Polychaeta; order Terebellida; family Flabelligeridae; genus Flabesymbios; species Flabesymbios commensalis. Next base: position 21,464,730 of record OZ024918.1, on the reverse strand, counting down.
GAATCATCTTCGTCCACTACAAGTCGCGAATTGCGATAGCAATTCGCGGCTTGTTGTGGATGCAGATGACAATGGTAAATTCAGGCCTGAAAGGGTTAATACACCATTAAGTTGAGCTCTGGTGTGACCAGTCGATCACTCACCAACATCACACCCAGACATGATCTTTTTCTCAATAGTGTAGTTCATCACATCATTGGGAAACCTGAAACCATTATTTATAGTATAACGTGTCACGATTCAGACAAATTGATTGAAGTTATACTACTATTGCGACCGGGTGAAATAAGGCATATACTCACGTGTATGCTCCTATAGAAATGCAATGTTTTGTTGTTCAACCATCCATACGTTTTCATACTCTTATAATCCTATTTGGGATGTATATAAAACTCGGTCATACAGGCAAGAATATTTTCCCACATTACTATATACGTACCACCTTTATGCAGTCGCTTTCATATATCTGTGTCAATCGACGACAAACGATTACCCATGAACCATGCAATTTAGGTGCGTAAAACAGTAAGGCTTATTTATCAAACCCTGTACTAAAGTACATTATTAGTACCACATTTATTTCTACAGCTACAAACTGACGCTTGGTTCAGACAAATATTGTACCGGTACCATCTTTCATGGATCATTACTGGATGGAATAAACTATCCGGCATGACCTGGCTGCCCTTACTCACACTGCGGGAGACCCGGTCACACTGACCGCCATTTTATGAACACAGCAAGTTGTGTAAAAACAACATTCGCGCGTCTACCGACAAACTCGGGTACCATGACACTGAGACGAACATTTTCATCTGACAAAATCTAGTGATGGTATCAGAACTATTCTATTTAAAAATGGAATTATCAGTGTCAGAAACTTGCGATGTCATCAGGGTGGGAAGAAACATGATGTGCACCAAAAATTGCACAGCTAATGTGAACATGGATCATTATCAATTGAGTACATGAAGAACGTGAATGAGCGCGAAGAAGATAACTTACACCAAGATCTTTTATACGAGAGAGGTCACTGATAACAGTGATGAAAAAGTGGGGCCAAAGTGTGTGATATCTACCCCTTACATTAAAGAACAACTGAATGATGGCGGTGATGAACTGATATTGTCATGTGACAGACTGAGCCACCTTTTCATTGGTCGGTGGGGGAATATCGTTCTTGGTCCAAACGTTGACACGCCAGGTCGCATTCAACTATTCCATGACCAGGCTTCAACTGCATTCCAATGATGAATATCTCGTAACTGAACAGTAATGTAAAAAAAGGCTATCACACTATGGCCTACATCCATTCGAAATCACTGACAGTTCCATTCTTCATCGGGCTTATCATTCTTAACAACCTATTCAATAGCCAATTAAGACATCCTAAACACGTCTGGTCGTGTGCTGAGGCGATCTTAAGAATTAAGAGCTAAACCTTTAATTCACTATACATATAATTATGTACTGGTTAATATATCAACAATTTCAACAAGTTTATTGTATCTCCATGAATGGTATAAGACATTGGAGAGTTAGGAAATAAAGCAATTTTTATTATTGTAATGATAATGGCGAGCGTCAGAAATACTAAAATAAATTGCATACAATATTTCAATTCAATTGTTTGATATATTGCGTTATGTAAGTGAATAATCTGAGCAATTATTTTTCACCATGCGAATTTAAAAATTTCTAAGATTTCAAGTTTGAATTATCAGTGTAAAACATATCGGGGATATATTTTCTGCTAATGACAACCAGCATTCTAATAAAAAACGCTACTCATCACTTTTTTTCTCTGTTGACATAAGGTACAATAGTGCTCTACTTTTGGTAATTTACATGTGCACAAAAACATTCATTCATTAACGAGATCAACACCCACTTTGAGCATTATATTTAACTAACCCCCGATGTATGTTGCTTGTCATAAATGTGGACATCTTCCTTGTGAAATCCCTTCCCAATTATGACTTTAACACCAAGTTGTGTGAGGTATGTGTTTGCATCTACACATTTATTGGATTCAGATGTCCATACGTCTCTTAACGTAAAGTTATCCTTTTTATCGGAAATATGATTATGGAGAGACTGACAGACATTTTTGGATTTGTCATCTCTGCTCACAGGACCACAAGTATGTGTATATTTCCAATCAAAATAACGCCGGTAAAGAGTTTGGTTCTTGTCCAACAACAACAAATAATTCGCGAGATCTTTTGGAGATGAGAAATCACTGGCTGCGATATAGGAATGTGCGGGTAACACTGACTTATAAGCGTCAAGTGCTCCAAACACAACCGGCACAATATCCCTCTCGTAGGTTGACCACAGCTTCTCAGTTATATACTCCCCACACAGGGAGTTCTCAAAGGCCAGGAAGAATTTGTAAGTGGAAATGAAAGCATCACAAGCCACACCTTTGACACACGTCCTGTTTCCACACTCACCATATACATCAACAGGAATATGCTCCATAATTGCCCGAGCGTAATCCTCGCGAAAACTCCGAGATCGACAGCTACTCAAAAACCAGGCGACAAACTTGTTTTTTGATTTTAAAATCACGTTTATCTTGCTGGCTACCTCATTTCTTCGTTCATGTGTTCTACGACATTCTCCATATGGATAGAAAATATCGGCTTGCTTGGAATAGGTCATGGTCAGGTTGAATTGCTCATTATGATTGGGGTTTCCTGAAATCAAGTTCCCTTTCGCCGCCTCCCAGACGAAGTAAACCCACAGCTGGTGACGTGAGGCACGCTCAGGAATGTCATCATCGTCCAAGAGCAGCTCAGATTTCATGATCACCACATCACTGTTGAACAGCAATGTCCTGTTTTGATGGAAAACGCAGCTCTCAGTTGGAGACACGTGCATGGACTTGAAAGATGGGGCATTGTGGATCCCATCCTTGTTGGAGAGAAGCAGAATATTCAGGGTCCTGGCACCCTTTCCGTTTATTTTAGGAAATACGTCTTCTTTAAGAGTCATCTCATATGGCACACGACGTTGGAGTGATAGTGGGCCAGTGCTTCCCAACGTCGGCTCGCTATTACTCCGTATTTCATTTGTAGTGATTCCTTTTTTTCGCAGTGATTGGGCATTATTTGCAGAGAAATACAGAACACCACGACCGATGACTCCCACTAAGATGGCAGCGTAGCAGAGAAGTGGGATTGTTATTGAGATATTTCTTGTTATTCTCATCTGTAATGACAAAACAGTGTAACAATATGTCGTCAACATAATTCAGTAACAATGTCAATTTTGGAATTCAAAGTGTAGGGTGAGTAGAATAGAAGTAGAAATACACACTCTTTAAGCGCTAAGCACGACTATAGTCGTTTTTAACCCTTTGATTTCCAGGCCGAAGTGCATGCCAGGATCCAGATATACTGGTATAGGAGTTCTATTTTTCGTCATTTAAAGCTGGAATTGCTAACGCAATTTCCAGCTTCAAATGACGAAAAATACATAAATGTAGTATATTTTAAGGAAATTTATGTCATATTATGGCTAAGTACATTGACGAATGGCGACGGAAATTTCCGTCATGTATGGTAGTGAAGTGATTAATCAGTTTATTGACAGTTATAGATCACGGTTATTGGAAATAGAATGAGTGTTTAAACATCAAGACTGGCAAATGTTTGGTATCAAACTAAACAAATGTGAGTAATTTTCACCCACTTAAAGTTGTGGTTCGCGGTAGCGTGGAAAAAATAAGACTTAACATCAGCGGGTAAAGGGTTAACTGAACAAGAACTTGCTGATATTGTTGCCCAAAACAAAATATATCTCACATAATAACTGGCCAAGCAACGTTAATATTGCCGAAATCTACAGCTTCAAGTGAGCGAGAATGAAAATTATTGAGAATCATCTGTAAAATCCTTTTTTTTTGCTCACTGGAGAGATGCATGAGTCAGATTTGATAGGTATGATTAAATAGTGATGATAAAAAGTTTTAAAAATATAGTCGTTATTATCGCTCAGAGGGTTAACATTTAAAACCATTTTTGTATTTTATTGTGTTTTAAAGTGAACTAACCTTTTTGCTGGCGTCAGATTGAAGATGATCCGTTGCACCAAGAAGACTAATATTATAGCTGATTATTAATTCCCATATTTCTAGTTGTTGCCAGGTTGCGCCTCGTTTCAGTTGTGGTACAACTTGCGTGTCGCCGTCACTTAAGTAAAAGTCAGATGACCCCCAATACGCCACGTTAGACCAACATTGATTCAATGTTAGCCTAGCACCGTCGACTCTGAGCCAGCATTGTGCACACAGGGGGGGGGGGGGTGTATATTTGTGGTCTTTGCCGAATCACCGCCCTTTTCGTGTGCCTACTAATCTGTCTACTACATAATCACCCCTTCAAACATTACCATGCAGCAATCACAAGAAATCGACACAATGTTGGAGCAATGTTGGGCCAGCGTCGGAGACGCTGGCTCAACATTGTTCCAACATTATGCCGATGTCTCGTGTTTTGCTGAGATACATGCTGGCCATATATATGATGATTTAATGTCGGGCTGGCATCACAGACGGCGGACCAGCTATGAATCAGAAAATACAACGGGAGATACAGGACAATGTTATCCAACCATTGTCGTAAATCGTGACCCGACTTTCGACATGTTAAATTAGACTATTGCGAAAATTCTTTCTTTCAGTAATAAATGAACAAGAGAAGAATCAGTTTTACACTATAAACTGAACGAGAGATGCAAACCACTTGAAATTGTGGGCCGGATTTATCACACATCCTAGGCCTATGATTATTTCATGTAAAATTATTTCCAGAAAGAGAACAATTCAATATTTATTTTACTTGTGCCACAATCTTACTGAATCAAACTATTATTACACCCGATTATGTCATGTAAGTTTTTTTTCACAATAATGCCATAATTATAGTAGCACCCTCGTTGAGACAGGGGATGTACGCCAATGCTCTCATGTGTCACGAGAGTAAATACACTGTAGGCCCACAGTCATAATTATAAGGCCCGTTGGTGGGGCTTGGAATATTCCTCGTCTTTGGACTTTAAAAAATACATTATTTTCACAATTTTAAAATAATTTCACAAATTTGGCATTCGCCAAGGTCGCCAAATAGTCGCCAGCCTGGTAAACCCGTTAAACTCTTACACCACTGAGCTATTCAATTTAAATTTTCAGTCAATTGAAGTTGTGTCTCGCTACCGCGATCCACAACTTCAAGTGACTGACAATTTACGTTATTTGTGTAATATAAGTCCCATCATATGTTAGTGTTTCAAGATTGAAGGCATATTTAATTTTGACAAAAATGAAATGAATCGGGCTTTAGGCCACCTTTGTGCACATATAGGCTAAACTGGGCCAGGAGAACCTCCTGAGGATGGTGAGATGATTGAGATTAATTTTGACAACTGATTATACAGGTTCTAGTGAAAACGCAGAATGTATACTGTTACTGTAGGCGACATCAGTGTTCTATAAGGGCTTATAGAGCACGTACTGCACCCACAAGGCGAACTGCAGTAACGGTAGCCTATACAACAGTAACTGTTACCTGGAAAGAGTAAAGGAGAAACGACGCCACCGGGGATAACAAGATAATCGGTGTGTGATCAGCCAGGTCACCAAACCGTAACCGTCACACCTCGTC
>OZ024918.1:21386561-21454061 GCA_964017125.1 Flabesymbios commensalis | reverse complement strand
ACTTTCACCCTTTTTGTCAATTGGCTATAATGTAGCAAATAAGTATACATCCAGAGGGCGTGGCGTGTTTGATTTTGGAACCAGACATTGAAATGACCCCAACATACTTGGGCCAAACAACGTAACCATTTTTTTCAGAAACAGTAGACTTTGTATTTTATCTATAATCGGTACCAAACTCTATCATTCCAAAACCACGGGATTGCATAATTCACTGGACTAATTTTTTGCCAGTGACTTACACAGGTATGATCTGATATTATTATAGACATCAGGACGTTTGGAGTGTGAATTACACTTGAATAAATTGATTGAGAGGCCCTACTCCCGGCAAACACAAAACATTTGTATAACATTTATACAAGGTTGTATAAATGGTATACAAAGGTTTGTGTTTGTGTTTGCTGGGCTGTGAGCTGGGAATTGTACTAGCAATTCACATCTCACAATAGGATCCTATGTAAAAATATAATGCAATTTCCAGGTAGGTACACATGGTAAATGGGTCCTGATTTAGTAATGATAAAGGATCATAATGTTGATATAAACTATTTGAGATCTGATATTATGTAAAAATGACCAGCCATGATGGAGTATCACGTTTTTTTTAGTTTTTCCAACAATAATATTTATATATTTTTGGCCTGACACCCCAAAATCAGACGGAAGGTGGCAATTATGAAGCATTTAGAAATGTTTTTGCATCATGAGTCTTAACATTGTTATTTTGCAGATTTTCAATTTTCAAGCGTTTTTTCTACGAAACGATGTTTTCTCTCGAAAAAAGAAACTGAAAAATTACCCACCCTACTGGTAAATTTTGTTATTGTGTATTGTTCCGGATATGTGCATAAATAAAATAAATATTTTTCAGATTTTCATACATAATCAACAGTGGTAATTATGTGTTGTTTATGGCAAAGGCTTGTTTAAAATGCAAAAAATTGAAAATTATAGTGGGCCTATTGCATGCTTGAGAAGCATTAACTGAAAAGTTATATTCTGAACATGCTAAATTCCAAATGCATTTATTGTTTTCATTTAGCTGTAATTCTGGAATAGTAGTATTAGATCGATTTTACTAAAATTGATATCAGAGTAATCATGTTTTATCATGTTTAATAAATAGCCAAATAATGCGAAAAAATGGAATATTAACATAAATATGATCAGATTTGATTAAAGCGTCCATATATTCGACATTTTACCATCAACAATGTTCTTATCAAGAAAACTAGCGCAGTGACTGAGATAAGAAAAAGTGATCATACAACCACATTTAGGATTATCAATCGTTCAATTTTTGCGGATACCTCTTTTTGCTATGATATCTTCAACCATGTTAACTACATCACTATGTTAACTTATTGTTTAAAATTTCAGTATAATTTCATATACGTGTATTACATCATTTTAATTGTCACTGTTTTATATTTTAAAAAGGCTATATATCATGTTAAAACACAAACCACTACAGTTGGAATAAACACGTCCCGTGTCAAGTTAGTCAACTCGATGATGAAAAACATGTGAACAATTCCGTTCAATTATAAGATATTCGTGTAACGCCATAGGGTCTCAGGAAATCATGTGAACACGATGTCCAATTACGTTTGTCCGCAATAAATGTCGTCATTAATTTGACGGCAGCCGTGCTCGGAAATTGTTTGGAAATGCATTTATCTTAGAATTAGTAAATGACCAGAACCAAACTTTTTTGTAATGGTATGAGGATTTAATAGAAACTTTCAATGAATTAACTTATTACATTTTATCAATGAAGTGACATAGGAAAACGTAAAATTAATACAAAGTCATATGTGTGCTATTCTATATCGGACACTACCTTTTTGCATTACAAATCGTTTTGTTGAAAATACTGTGTGAAAATTATTTGAGAAAAATTAAGTTTTGTATCAACATTATATAAATAATAATGATGATACTTTTTCTGCATAAATTATTATAAATAAGTAAATACAAATCCATTTGTGCAAAAGCAAAAAGCAGTAAATGCTTATTTTTCAAGTAAGCAGTTACTGTTGTTTACTTTGTATTAACATGATCTCTAGTTTCAGTCTTGGTGACGTCACACTGACATGGCAGTTGTCCTGATGGCAGCCGGTCGTTTACGGCGTCTTCCCCGCCTGTCCTGTATCACCAGAGCGGGTACCAGGCGTATCTCGGCCCCGGTACTCTTCAGGGTACTGCTCAGAGCTGAGATGTAGTGAATAGCCAGTCGTAAAGTGGCGATCTTGGAGAGTTTCTGGTGCTCGCTTAGGTTGGACTTTGGTACCACCTTGCGCAGAGCGTCAAACGCGTCGTTCAACATGTGCATCCTGTTCCGCTCTCTAACTGTCGCCCCGGTGCGCATGCTCTCGTCTTCTTGGCCTCTTTCTGTGACGGAAGTAGATGCCGTAACTGGCGGAAGTGGATGTCTGTGAATGTCATGACCTGAATGTGCGTCGTGAAGATAAGATGGCGCCGTTTGAAAGCACATCGCTTGATCATCGTTATATCTTTCAATGTATTCAGTCTCGTTTGACGAAGAAAACATGGGCACACTTCCGGCCAACGCTGTTTGAAAGGAGGGTAAAATATCACCATGACAACCTGGCTGCATATAATCCGGTGTGACATGCGGATCCGAATGAAACGACGAATGACATTGTTGGTTATCTGATGCTCCAAGTATTCCTTCTGAGATCAGATAACTGAATTCACTGGTATCAGCAAGCTGCTCTTCATAGTTGCCTGCCATGCTCCAGCGTAAGGCTGTATTCCAACGTAAAAATATCAATTATACAACACCTTTGTAAAAGTTTCGGGGAGAAAACTGAAAACGACAAATTGTCTTTGCACTAATTCTTATCAGTCTCAAATAAATACCTGTATCAAATTCGGATACAGCAACGTGGTTGTCACCTCTTAACTCTTCACGGGAATGTAGGTGAAGGCTATCCTCTTTCTTCTAATAGTCATTGGATACTTCACATCCCCACAGCCTAGGAATCCTAGAATAATGTGAGCCTGGAGACAATCAAGAAGCCTTAAATACCTGTGAACTTAGCGATGTCCATTGACGCCACCACGCCGACAAGATGGTGAGGAAAAAAAATAACGCGAAATTATACAACACGTAGGGCCTACATAAACAGACGCATCATATGTAAAACCCAAATTTATATCCTTTTGTTTTTTAAAATTTTATTGTCAACCTTGCTTCATAAAAATGATTTAAAAGTAATATTAGAAAGTAGTTATTTTGCGTATTAATTGTTTTAAAATCAGTGTATTTTGTTAGTTTTACGGTACTATCTGTTCAGATTATTGCTAAATGAATCGCACCAAGATGACTGGCGGAGAGGGATTTTCAATGCCGTCACTGCCTACCCTTTCACGGACGCGTCGAGCTTAAATTTACATCGCTCTTAAAATAGTCAAAATCATTCAAAGTGCAAAGTAGAATAAAATCATCGTGGCACAATAACTGAATATACCAATTAGATGATGTCTAATACTTCAATTTTGAATTCTTTTTCCACCTATCTAGTTATCAAAATAAAATGTATCGGTTTGAAGTATATCCAGCAAACACAAAATATTTGTATAGTATTTATACAACGTCGGCCCAACGTCTTCGCCGTTGGTCCAACATTGTATAAATGTTATGCTAATGATTTGTATTTGCTCGGATATTGCATGTAGGAGACAAGGGGTGGTCGAGTCAACACCTGTAGATAAGCAGGCGAGATGGTGGACTTTAGGACTCCACTCCCAGTGGGTGTCCGGGTGCTGGCGGGTCCCTCAACCGAATCCCGACAAATTGAGTTGGATGTCGTCTGGTGAAGCGAGCAGAAGATGCGGGCGTTTGTGTAGACTGAGTGAGGGGGGGGGGGGCGGAAGCCGGCGGCAAAGTTTACAGAAGCAGGGAGATCCCAGCAGACTCGTGACCCTCACCTGGTTTTGGTATAATGTTGGGCCAACGTCGTAGACGGTGGTTCAACATTATACCAACATTAGGTCAACTGCGACTCCGCCACGCCCCAACACACCACAGCAGCACACCTGAGGAGTCTTTTTTATTTGTATTTATTACTTTAATAACACATTATGTATTCTTTCTTTACTGATTCTTCCATTCATTCACTCTTTCGCTCATTTATTCTTTCATTCGTTTACTTGATCATCGGTTTCTTAATTAATTAATTGTTTCCTTTTATCGTGCAGTCACTCAGTCACTCATGCAGTTTCTAAGTCACTCACTCACTCACTCACTCACTCACTCACTCACTCACTCACTCACTCACTCACTCACTCACTCACTCACTCACTCACTCACTCACTCACTCACTCACTCACTCACTCACTCACTCACTCACTCACTCACTCACTCACTCACTCACTCACTCACATTGTCCTGAGTGTTTTTTTACATCATGTCTGGTGTGTCGTTTATTTTGCCACCAGTAGGCCTATATTTCACCTGCTTTCGCTGGGCTCATATTTTCATAACATAGCAGCTATCAAAGCATTTAGATAATAATCATAACTTTGATTTAACTACTATTCAATAATCATAACTTTAATTTAATCACTATTCAAATAAGTGTCGAAATAGGGGCCCAAGTATATTATGATCCATGCATTTATGCGTGAATGTTTAGCGTCAATACACCGGTTGCAATCTTAATTAGACGAGGCCGCCATTAACGTCATCGAATAGTCACATTGAGAGGTGGATAAACAATGGCATCTCTCGGAAAGACCGAAGTATAGAATCAGCGGAGCTCAAACCCGGGACACCTGCATGACTGACGAGGCGGTCAGGCGCTCTACCAATGTGAATATGGTGGTTCACTGGCCCAGCATTGAACCAGCACAGTACAGGGTGAGCGCACCGTCTTCTAGGTTGGCGCTCGAACAAAACTATGGAATTGCGCATGCGCTAGCAGGAGCAGAAGGTAAGAAAGCTAGGGTTGTTTCACAAATGTCTCAGATTTATCCGTTTTCTACAGCTTTTTTCATGTTTACAAAATATAGGCCAACAGACGGATTCAATTTCTTTGTTATTTCTATAGATTAAAAAAATAGCTTTCACAATTTTTTTATTAGGGTATGATTATGATATTTCGCGAGAAATTAATTTTCGCGTATATTTCACGCTACTAACGACACAGTGCGATTTCGTCCCACTCGAAATATAGTTCACATTCTCCGTATTTTAGGGTTGGTCTTCAAATGGTGTAATGACACTATCTCTTCATGTAATCTACAAACATGTGAATGTTTAATTTGTTATCACCATATTTAGTTCACTACACAGTGATTGTACAATAACAGATGATAATGAAATATACAGGTATAGGCTCATGGAGAGCGTTGCTCGAATATATAGTAATACGTAGGCTACTACAATGAAAATATGCAATATTTTTAGGTTCTGGGAATTATATATAAATACAACAATTAGGAACTAATATTTTTAGTGAATATGTAATCTTTCATATCATGTAATATAATATTTTTATATCATTTTAAAGAAAATCATAATTATTTTATTTGTTTTTCTCAGATTAAGCTTGTTTTTTTTATATCCTAGTAGCCCATGGCATTAAGTGTACTTGACCTGGAACTACGAGAGTGCGGCCGGATTTTTTTACCAAGTTCCTCTATAAAGTTTCTAGAAGCACCGAAAAAAGTCTTAAGCTCATTTTGTTGGGGGTGTGGGTATTTTTGGGCCACGCCCTTTTTTAGTGTCAGTGGGGACGTTCAGCGTGATAAATGTGTCTACCTCTGCACATACTTGACCGATTTGTATGATTTTTTGGCATTTCGTACAGGACTTGATATGATAAACCGATATATATTATTTGATGACCTTGAAGGGTGAATTTATTTGACAATCTCAATGGTCCCCACACTGCTAACATCATTTGTTACCATGCAAGCTAGATGTTTCAATCATTACCAATAGTTGGCAGCTCATAAAACGTGATATTAATGCTTAATAAATATTATAGAGCACTTTATTACTACATAGTGTGAACAAACTATTAGCATAAAACATCACAGTTTCAGCCCATACGTTTAATCTGACATCCAACAGAATGATCATTCATCATACTAAACAAAATTGTATGATCAATTCGCTAAATTTTTGATATTAGCTTATACTTCTCCAATATATGTAACTTTCCCATGTGTTAATAATAAATAAAATGACTTAATCAATCTAAATGGAAAGGCATTATTTAACAATGCGATACATTATCAAAGCTGTGGACAGACCTGTGGGCGCGACAGAACATTTCATTTCTGCTGTAGTCTGCTGTAAATACTATTCTTTTGAACGCATTTCATCATACTATATTTCTTGCTTATCTGGGCTTTTGAGAATATCCTGCCACTAATATATCAACAGAATGACAAACACAGACGTATTAGATACCAAAAGTAGTTGGGTTATTTTGAAAAATGTCTTGAAGTGTCAAGTGAATTGAAATGAACAAGGTTTTCCTTTTGTAAAAATCGCAATAAGTCTCAGGAGTGAATATAATGGGTTGAGACCAGTATACAATTTACCAGTGCTTGTGCCATTGGTGAATACGGCGAAGTTAGTGTTCACACATGTTTTAAACACTCCGGATTCTAAATTGTTTCAATTGTAATTTTTATACAGAATATAGGCCTAATCATTTTTATACTGTCCCATATATGCGAAGCTAAAATCAACCTTACATTATAAGAATGTTTTTTTCCTGGTTATCATGGGAAGAAATATTCTCAGTGTATCAAAGTATTATTGAAAATGATGTGTACATGTGAGCTGGTACTTTGAATGTTAGTATAAATGAACGTTTGTGTAAATATAATGTGACGAAATCTGTGACGTTCATCACTGAAACGCCTATATTTACACAACTGTTATGCACATTTAGCGAGAAATAGAAATATGTCATATAAAAAAATGAGTTTAAACATGTCTAAAACTAACAAAATCAAATTTGGACTGTTTTATTATGTAGAGTAACACAAGTAGACCATATTATTTTTTTAATGTGGGTACCTTTAAGGTCAATCATAAAATTGGTGTTGCATTTATTTTTCTATATTTCACTAACTAAATGGGTGTGCAATTAGAAAAACATATTCTGATATTATCTAATTTGCATGGATACAAAATGGTCACCACTGAAAATAAAACCAAAATCATAATAATACTGTTGACTTTTGACTCTAATTGTCCTGTCAAAGATACTATAGTCCCCCACGTAGTTTTAAAAATTGTTGCACAATATGAAGCTATGGCAGATGTACCAACAGTTATTGCTTGTAAGATTTATTTATAAAATTATTCAGTCAAGGTATAATAGTAAATTAACAACATTAAATAACATTTACCACCAGGCAATATGTTATTTTTTTACATCTATGACTAAACCTGAGTGGTCGGCTAGTAGTAGGCCTACATTTTTATGGAGCTTTATGAAAATAATTTTTGCAATTGAAAAAAAATGTTTTGATAAATTATCTTATTTGCACAAATTCAAAATGGACGCTCATGATTTTCATTTGGTTCGGTTATGTATTGCTACTTGATGACACCGGATTCGAAATGTCAAATGTCCCAGATGTTGATAATTATGGTTTAGCATACAGCCTCTCAATATATTCACATGTTTAAAGAAGTGCGTAATGCTGTTTAGATATGGTACGATGTATTATGAAGTGCCCTTTATGTATTTTACAAACCGTAGGCCATAGTCACGATGTCTCGATATTGCCACGAAATGTAACATAAAGTCGCATTTATTCAATACACAGCTGATGAAAAGGGGAAATGAAATGAGCAATTACGGCAATTCCATATTACACAAAAAGATACAATTAACAACCATTTATCTACTCTATAATAACATTATAAACACGGTTAATGTAGCACATCGCAGAAAATCTTTCTCGATGTATCAAACGATTTCCAAATTAAATTATTAAATTCTGCTGGATAAAATAAATTCTGCTGGATAAATTAAGTTGCTAAATCTGACGAAACACAGCGTGAAACTAGCTGTACCTAGCCAATCTAGTAGACTGCTTTTCTGACCTTGAAGATCTATTATATATAGCTGAAGATTCCGCTCTTTTAACATGACAAACTTTTTTTTAAAGCTTTAACTTTCTGTTCCAACACTTGGGCAACTATTAGATGGCGTTATTTGGAGGCCATGCAGTGTTTGTGGACATAAATTGAATTATTTTCTGAAATTATCGTATCGTATTGCACGCTCGATAGACTTAAAGCTGCATATATTATATCGGTCTACTTGTTTTAGACATTTTTAAATACGCTATGCCGATATCTGTTGTGTTGAATTTGTTAAATAATTTTTAGAACAAATAAATCTGTATGTTCACATTAACGGCATACGCCATTAAATATCCTGCTGACCTCAGCTAATAGCTGCAATACAACAGGGGGAAGAATTGTGCTGTTTATTATTGTCCCACACAATATACACAATATTTATTATACAATCACACATTCAAATTAAATAGCATATTAACACTATTGACACCGGTCACTCCTAAGTGGAGTTATGAGAGACACTAGGTTTAAGACATAGGTCACTAGTATTTCATGAAAAGCTAGTTATAAGATATCATCGATTTTTGTACAGTAGGCCTATTTGCAATTCATGATACACTAAAATAATGTTTATGTACATATGAGGCAGAATTATGTGATAAAATAGATAATGATATTAAGCTCATTATTAAATTAGGCGCAGTATGTTTAAATAAAAATTGACTTGCAATATACAATATAATGAGAGTGTATATATACAGACGATGAAAAGCTATGCAATAAAATATAATTTTTAAAAAGTGTTGATGCCAAATTACGCCAACAAAAATATGAGGCTAATTGTAAGTTATATACACAAATGACTATAGTATAGATGCACAAATGTCTAAAAATGCACTAGCAACTGTCTAGTCATTGTTGTCTGTTTTTTTTTAATCTCAATAGGTCAATTGAGGAAGAGGTGACATAGGCCTAACTAATAAATTGTGCTTAATGTCAGTGGTGATGATTTTGGATTATGTTAATTAGATCATTTATAAATTATTTAGTCAATAGCCACTCAATAAGTTCTATGAAATGTACATACGATATTTCATTATTTTAGTAACGTTTATCCTGCAGAAAAAGACAGCTGAAATAGTTTAAAAACGTACGTTTTGTGTTTAGCCTTGATTCTGTCCTATTAATTGGCCTTGCAAGGTCACATAATTTTTTTATGTAATTCACCGAATACAACTCCATATAAATATACGTTCAAAAGTGGACGTTTTTCTGATATTTGAATATTTCTCAGGATAGAAAAGGTCGTGACCCAAAAATACCCCCCCCCCCCAACGAAATGAGCTTAAGACTTTTTTTTGGTGATACTAGAGATCTTATACTACAACTTGTTGTTAAAATCCGTCTGTCCTCTCGTAGTCTCAGGTTTGGCCAAATATTGACAAAAATGCCTTGTGCTATAGTGTCTGTAACGAGTAAGAATGGCACGTGGTGTGACAAAAAGAATAATTTAGCACCAAGTGGCAAAAAATAAGATCAACAATATTTTGCGCGAATTCAAGAGACGGTGAAATAACTTAACTCTTCGTTTGCACGAAACTTATTATCCGCGAGATGAAAAACTGCAACAGTATAGCATCAAAACACTCAATTTTAATATTGAGTTAATGTTTTAGAGCGCGAACATTATTACATTGGCGCGAATTCTGATTTCGTGCACTATCCAAGTGGTGCAAATTCTGATTTCAAACATTATAAACATTAGAAAACTATGCTATGGAATCTTTGGTCCATTCATGGGCACGCATGTCTCCAGTCTTCTCGGGGTTTAACAATACAATGAAATAAATAGGTTCAATTTTCCGTTTATTTCTATGCCACTATTAGTGTCGTACATTGTGCTACTGTGTTAGCCTACTGCTCGTTTTAAAACATGCTCAATGGAAATGAAACAAATTGTAATGACAAAACTTGACAAAGGCCACTCTTTTGATGCGAATTCGTATTTTAAACATATACGATTATTTTAAAGAGTAACATCAGTTATATCAGTCTTCTCGCAATAAAATGGATTTCAGCAGCAAATCGAAAATAAGGCCGTGAATACCTAGTCAGTTGTGTGGAGCATTGCATTATTAAACCAATACATACAGTTAAATTTAAAGATCAATATTAAAATCTAAATGTATCAATATAAAATGAATATATAGGTCTATATCAGTAACTGGTAATCGCTGTTAAATCTAGCGTCCCAGACGTTGACCCAATGTTGGTAGAATGATAGTCCACCGTCTTCGACGTTGGTCCAGCATTAACCCAGCAAACACGAGGTATTGACCCAATGTTGTTCTAATGCTGGCCCGCCGTCTCCGACGTCGGCCCAACATTAAAACAACATTGGGTCAATGCCTCGTGTTAGCTGGGAAACGAGCATTGGATGAAGACCTCGTATTTCTGTAGTTAATATCGAAATAATAATATATAGAATACAAACAAATGAGCTGTGACGTGGTGGTGTAAGGGTGTTTATGTTTACCCAGAGGGGCTACCATGCGTAACTTTTCTTGCCGGCAGGGGGCAGCACCCCACACGCCAGATCTAATCACGTGATCTGACTGATAAGCGACCAGAACGCATGCGTCCTGGAGAGATTTTAGGAGCATCTGGGTAAGGGCCGGCCAGTAAACGTGAGGCGTTGACCCATTGTTGTTTTGATGTTGACCCAGCGTTGTAGACGGTGGTCCTACATCAAAGCGAACGTAGCTCGTTGTACTGCGTTTGCTGTAGTCACGCGGAAAGCGTTAGTTGAAACAAGTTTGTAAATTCCCGCGTGAATAATCTATATATCGATTTCTATATAACCGTTTTTATTTCGTTCAATGTATCGGCCCCAAATACAAGACGTTGAATTGTTTAGTAATATTTAGTTTACCAGACAGACACACAGACAGGCAGATATTTTATTGACAGAAAGAAAGTCAATCCAGACTGTAATAAGAGAGAGAGAGATATGTACATGTATACAACATTGTTAATTTGTTAAAATCATATAACAATATACATAGTATGACATACATAACGAAAATCATGTTAACTGGCATTGCCATAAAAACACTGGGTATTACGGTAACATAAATGACTGCTACTTAAAATAAAATTGAAAGGCATTGCCAGGATAACATAGGGGCTACCATTTTGTTTCCCGCACCAAAACCAGAAATAAAATAGCTACTATGTATGACATGCTAATTATATATATAGTAGCAAAAAAGACACTCTGGAAAGCGTAGAAACCTAAAATATATACAAGTGCATAATTATGCTACAGTAATTGGGGTATGTATTAAGACAATGCTAAAAACTACACGATATTTTAAAAATCAAATATTATATCATGCAAGTACAATCAATGTGGCAATCCGTGAAACAGGTAGCTCCGAGCCATGTGACAGCTCGGAGATTCCCTGATATTGACTAGTGGTGCAAACTTAACAACGTAATAACAGTAATACTACCGAAACACAATATATACATACTAATAAAAGTCGGACATGGTGGTTCGTCGACTGCCAACAAAGTATAGTATCAGAACCATCCATATTATCAAGTGTTGCAGACTTAGTGATCTAATAACAATAAAAATTACGGATAATAATTATGTGTGCCATTCACGCAGGACATGACACTCACAAAATAGCAATAAAATTTATTTAATTTACTAGTGATTTATTATCTATATGGCCCTCGCACAAAAACATTACAGCTTATTTTAATTCACTATATGGTTTAGTTCATACCATTTCACTCAGGACCTAGCTAGTACCACATACTTGAAGTTACAATCGAAGAAAAACATTCCCGACCTTATAGAGAAAAGTTGACTTAGCAACTCTGAAATCCTCCATAATGCCCCACCTCGTCTGATAACAAAGGCAACGGAAACGTCCCTAACCGGCCCTAAAAAGCCAAATAATAAGCTCCGAGAGCAACAGCCATCCTGATATGTGGTAATACCCAAGTCAGATCATGAAGGCATGATAATATGGATAATATAGCGATAGGTGACTTGTGATTGTTCTACATAAAAATGTAACGTTATAACAATAATAATGACACATAATCATGAAAATCATTAATAATGCTAGTCACGCAAGGCATGACACACATACAAAATATTTTAGCTTGAATATGAATTTACATTTATCATACTCAATATTTTTACCCCTTAATTTGTTTAAAACAACCATAGATAAATTTTGCTAGCGATCTCACCACTGTTATATCTCTAGATGTCATAATTCGTAAAAACATATCATTTGTTGGTTGCATATTGATAATTCCGGCTACAGAATTAAGCAAGATTTCACGTTCATTGTTCATGGCATTACAGTGGAAAAGAAGGTGTATTTCGTCGTCAATTTCGTTTGATTCACACCTTGTGCATATTCGTTGGGTTATTGGAGTTATTGGATTATTGTATCGTCCTCTTTCTATTTTTAAATCATGTGAGCTCATTCTATATCTCGCCATTGCTGTTATGAGGTGGTTCCCCTTTATGTTTAAGATGTATGGTCCCACACACAAAGATTTTTTCACTAATGAATATGTGCGCAGCTTACTTGAACTCTCGATATCTTGTCTCCACTGCTGTGTAAATATTCTAACAATTGAATCTTTAAAGGAAAGCATGAATCTATTTGTATTGTCAATGTGCTGCGTCTCCCAAGCTTGGTCTAGCCCGGATAGTTCAAGGACAGGCCGAATACGCGAGCACCAGTTTGTGAATCCAGTGCCATCTAGCTCTAGTAGCATATTGTAAGCATTTCTGACAGGGTGGTTCTGAGATAGGTCTAGAATTGTACACCAATATTTCACAGCTTTAATATGTTGCCTGATAATCAATGGAAACCGTCCTGTGTCACCATATATTGCAGGAGTGGGTGTTTGCTTTCTAACACCCAGCGTTGATTTAATAAATTTTAGATGCAATTTTTCCAAATCATTAACACTATCACCGGTATAAAATATATCACTTGCATACTATAATATGGGCAGTATTTGACAATCAAAAACCTTGAATGCAATAACAGGTGACAATTTACCGACTACGGGACGAGATAGCTTGTGCAGAGAAAAAACTGCTTTACCAGCTTGGGAAGCGAGATGAAGGAACGTTTCTTTCAATACATTCTTAGGATATTTAGTGCTATATACAACCCCAAGGTATTTATATTTTTCAGATTTTTCTATTGTGTCATCACCATAGTAGAAGTTGTCACATTCAGACGTATGGTGTTTGTTAAATATGACAACTTTTGTTTTAGGAATGCTGACTATTATATGCCACAGAGAAGCATACTTATACAGGGCAGTTAATTGCTTTTGCAATCCATTTGCAGAATTTGAAAAAAGGTACAAGGTCGTCTGCAAATAACAAGTATACAATTAATAAAGTGTCTACGGGGATACCCTCACCTTGATCAAATGATTTGAATATATCCTGCAGAAATTCTGTAAATAATTTGGGCCTGAGCATACCACCTTGCAGGACACCAAATTCGCTTTTTAATATCTCGCTGATGCACGAATCCCATTTTACACGGCACACAGCTTTAGAGAAAATACTCTTTATTACATTTAAAACATTGCCGTCTATTCCCCTGCTCAGTAATTTATAGTACAGTGCTGATCAGTCAATATGCTTTTGTAAAATCAACAAAACATGTATACAGGGGCTTTGAAAGACACCTTTGCTTATCTATAATAGCACATAGTATAAATATATTATCAGTCTCCGGGAGTTACTTCTAAAGCCGTCTTGAAAGGGATCATTATCATTGCATACACCATTTTTAAAAGACAGTCTGTTAGTAAAGCAGCATTTCGTAAAGCCAGTAATACATTTTATACCAACATATCAGATAAATTAATAAATCCAAATACTTCGCAGAAATTATATTGGAAATTAACTAAAATGGTTTATGGTAACAAAGTGTCTAATGGAATCCATAATATTATGTGTGGCGATAGACTAATTGACGACAGCACTGAAATGGCAAGGAGTTTTAACACCTATTTTGCAGAGCAGTGTAGCATGTCAGCGCATTCAGTGGCTGATCCGCTACCGGCTTTTAATTTTATCACAGACACAAGACTTGACCTTTTCAGTACCACTCCAGAAGAAGTTTTTTCAGCGCTGTCTATTTTAGATACAAATAAAGCTGTGGGTGCTGATTTCATCAGTAACAAAGTGTTAAAAGAGTGTGCCCAGTACCTATGTGAACTATTATCTCGTCTTTTTAATATGTCTTTTACGCAATGTATATTTCTAGCTACTTGGAAAGGTGCAAATGTTGTACCTCTTTTCAAAAAAGGAAATCGTTATTTAGTATCTAACTATAGACCTGTGTCACTGTTATCTATTTTATCCAAGGTTATGGAGAAGGTTGTTTATAAGAAAATATACAAATATTTAGGTGACAACAATTTGTTGACAGACAAAATTCTGGATTTAAGCACTCCGATTCCACTGTGAATCAGCTTTTATTCATCACCCAGAAAATTGCAAATGCTTTAGATGATAAACATGATGCATGTATTGTTTTTCTTGATGTTTCCAAGACCTTCGATAAAGTATGGCATAAAGGTCTCTTATTTAAATTTAATCAAATGGGCATCACGGGTAATGCTTTAAAGTGGATTGGAAGCTATTTAAGTGACAGATTCCAACGGGTTGTAGTGAATGGTTGTTCCTCGCAATTCAGGTGTACCCCAAGGGTATACATTTCGTGGCGAGGCTGCCAGTGACTCACTCTGTGAGTCGGCCTCTTCTGATGGATCTTCTGACCTTTGGCAGACCATCCCGGACAGTCCGGTAACGACTGAATCCAATCATACTCCAATCCATAATGGATTGTTGTTTGACGGTGTCCGATTCTGGCCAGGTCAACAGTAGTTATCACCTCTGCGTTTGCCTACTGCGTTAGGCATGCATAAGTTTACATAGGCCTATCCCTCAAAGTTAAAAAACCGATTATGTTCTTTTAACTCCAACGAACATTGATAAAATTATGCATGGACATACAACAGTGGTACACGGAATGTGAGTAAGATGAACATTTCTTAAGTAACAACAAGTACGCTCACCCCTGGATGGTGAGTCCAACAATGATAGTACTTTTACGTAAGTCAGATACGACCAACTTGTGTACTAGTGAGGGGTTCTTCTATACTAGTGTACAACAGTGATACAATCATATACAACATAGATACACAACAATGATACATTACGGAGATGCGCATCACACAACGTTACATGATTATAGGCATTACACTTGATCACCTGCCCTCTCTGGTCGCGTGATTGCGATCCAATGGGCTCCAGCTGTTGTAGGAGTTGGAGGTTTGACTGCCTCCTTCAGGAGACCACGGCGAAGTTTCCGGACACTTCCACCATAGCAAGAGCGCACAACCAATGACTAGAGCAACCGGCGACAACAAAGACAGCGGCAATGCCCAGCGGGACGAGGACCGCTGGCCGGACGTGTCCAATGTCCAACTGGGCACCCGAGCATTTAATTTTTCAAGGGTTATGTCCTCAATTTGTGGTAATGCTTGCCAGTCCGGGTGCTTAAGGCGTGTTTGTAAGAGCTCTTGCGGTACAAGGGTGGATATATTCAATGGCAGATGAGTAAGAATAGCTGGTGTTATCGCTAACTGAGCCTGCAGATGGGCCACCCTGGGAGTGTCCAATCTCGACCCTGCACTCGACAGTCAGCAGCCACTCTTAATATAAATATGCCTATTTCCATATTTTGTCGTATTTCCGGTTTTCCACGACAATGTATGGAATATCCCTCTCCGTAGGTACTAATAGCATACATACATGGCAGGCGCCACCTCCTCTGCATACCCCTCAGGGCTTGTCTCTCGAGCAGCGGTAAACAAACAACTGCCTCGTTGAGTGACGTCACCATTCAGTATACCTCTGGTGCAGAGAAGACGACCCCTGCCGTAAATGGGACCCGAACGACAGATGGCCGGCTCGCTGCCTACGCAGTCGTGGGGTTCAAATATTCCGCCACGTTGCGTATCAACGGCGACATCTTCGGGGGTTTGTACCTGGAGGGTGTGGCCCGGTCCATTAACAGGAACCGGCCACGAACGGATACGGTAAAGAGCGAACCGTATTTTGTCCATCAGAGGCAGTTGGGCTGTGAACACCAAACGTCGGGTCTCTTCCCACACTGGTACTAACGATATATGTTGATAATACCAAGCGAGACCCGGCGAAAACAGACCAACGCCCTGACTATTCTCTAGAATCAGCATCAGCTCGTTAGGAGGCAATATCTCCTCCGTTAGCTGTCCCAATTCTAGGGATGCGCGTTGGCGCTGATAGCGATCGGATTCGCGCAGCCAAAGATTATGTACACTCTCTAGGGCAGACCAAATCCGATCGATCTGGGTGCTCTCTTCCAGAGCAATTAAACTGCCCACGAACCCATCTAATACACGGCGGTAAGTTACTAATTCAGCGTACAGCTCCTTGGCGAATTGTTCAACAGCAACGAGGTGTTGGCGATTGAGACTTACCTCAGCCCGTGTCTGATTGACCACCGATATCAGTTCGTTGGTGGCGTGGACAATACGTCTATTTGTTCTTTGGGCTTTGGTAATGTGATGTTTTAACTGAGCCACCTGGTTCTCTGTGGCTGTGCCGAACAATGTAGCTCCAATCTCACCCACAAAATTGAACAAACCTTGTTTAATTCGTGTGTTGAGAAGCATCTGCGAGGGAGGTGTCATCGTAGCCTCCATGTCGCGGATGCGCTGCTCCCAAACATTTCGAGTCGTACGCGAATAGTTCTGATGGGTTCCCAGTTTTTCTATGACCAGTCTTAATTCATTCAGACGCTCCTCCATGCGAGGCTTGCTTCTGGGAGCGTCTATGACTACTAAGACTGTGTATGTCCCGCGGCGCACGTGTATGTCCGAGGCACGAGTAATTAACAGTCCGTCACTCAACAGGTGTGGGACGTTGTCCGTCAACATGAAGGGCATCTGTGCCGCGTGACATACAGCTAGCCAGCAAACGCACACACGGAAGTTAGCAACTCGCATTTTGCACGTTTCTGGTGATCTGGTGACGGAGGTGAGCAAAATGGTAAGCGTCGTTTAGGTGTGCGACGTAACATGTATCGACCGTGCTGTCGTCGATGAGGAACATCGGGCGCAGGGCGTTTTATTGAAGCCCGGCCGTCAATTGCCCAGCGGCGATTTCGGCGACATAATTTCAGAGGGGGCACATTATCTGGCAAATTAGGGGGCGGAGAATTTGTAGGCTGTTTGACGGCCCATCCTTCCTCTCGGCGAGTTAATGTCAACCGACAGGGGGAGGGGTTGTCCTGTGGTGGGGAATCCATAATTACTGAGGAGGGTCCCGATCCCACGGAATGTCCCGAGTGGGTGGAAGAGGTGGGGGAACCTGGCGACAGAGGAATGTCGATGTCTGCCGCTGGGGGCGCGTGTGAGTCTCCCTGTGAAGGCTCGACCGTTGGCGGCGTCTGTGAAGGTTCGCACTCCTCCTGACCGGCGCGTGCCAGCCCGTTCAGGGGGGGTTTGTGGCGGTCTAATTATGGGAGCGCCACCGATTACTGCACGGGGGCGACGCTGAGTACGGCGTGGGCGTGGCGTAATCTCATCCCAGTTGAGGTGGGGGTCCACTAACTTTACTTTTTCGCGATTAGCGACGCGAAGTTTACCATTCTGTTGTTGGCGGAGCCACAGGACAGGACCGCGCACGCGCACGACCTCCCACTGCGGATCCCAGCGGCTAGTTAATGTTAATCGCTCCTCCGCTTTGAGTAAGACCGTGTCACCAACATGAATATCTTTCGCATCGGCGCGGTTCGCTAATCGTTGCCTATTGTACTTACGACTGTCTGCTGTGGCATGGCGTGCCTTCTGAAGAGCTGATGATAAGTCATCCAGACGGTTACCGAAATGATTGGCGGTGCGTGGCTGTAATAGCCGTGTCAGCGGTGTTCGAACACGGCGCCCATAAAGTAAAAAGAAAGGGGTGTGTCCAGTGACGTCACTGACGCTCACGCGGTATGCCGCAAGACAATCTCCAAGCCGATCTTCCCAATCTGGTGTATAATTATTCACAGATTTGGCTAGCAACTCTTTTAACGTGCGATTAAAACGCTCGGTTCGGCCATTACTCTGAGGGTGAACGGGGGTGGTGGTGCGGTGTTCTACGCCCAGTTGCTTCAAATATGTGCGCCAGGCGGTGGCTTTAAATTCCTGTCCGTTATCTGTAATTAGGACTTCCGGTGCGCCGTGACGTGGTACGACGTGGGTCGCCCACGCCTGCCAAACGCTGGCGTTTGTTTTGTCTTTTAGGGGAAACGCTTCCGCCCACCCTGTGCAATGATCGATCAATGTCAATACATATCTATTCCCATTATGAGAGGGGACAAACGGTCATATCAAATCTGCCCCGACTATCTGCATTGGATATGCCGCTAACAGCATCTCACCCATTGGTACATGATCTGTACGACGTTGGTGAACACGGCAGACTGGGCACAGTTTTAACAGCTCGTTTATCTCACGTCGCATACCTGGCCAAACATACGCCTCGCGCAGACGCGCAAGCGTTTTGCCGGTAGCCATGTGTCCCACTTCCTTGTGGGCTCTTTTAATGACTCTTTCTCGGTAAGTCGCAGGTAGTACTAGACGTGGATAACAGGCTGAATTTGGGGAGGGTAGTGCTATGCTGAATAATCGGCCTTTAATTAATGTATAGTCGTCACTGTCCTCGGTGAGCGACTGTAATATGTCAGGAAACTCTTTGTGCTGTGCTTTGCTGACCTCCTCGAGATCAAGGCCATCGTATAGTAATGGCAGCACATCAGAAGTGTCCTGCTCAGGGATGGCTGTGGGGTCCACCAAGTCATCGCAATCGATAGTATGTATGGCTGTCTCTGGGGGAATGCGGGATAACATGTCTGCGCGAATATTATTTTTACCCTTACGGTATTGTATTGTAGCGCCATATTCTGATAGTAATACAGCCCACCGCTGAATTTTCGTGTTCTGCATTTCTTTCGTGAATAAAGAAGTGAGGGGCTTGTGATCGGTATAAACTGTGAAGTCGGCACCATAAAGATAGGGGCGTAATTTTGATATGGCATAGACTCCCGCATAGGCCTCTTTCTCAATTGTAGCCCAGCGTCGTTGAACGCTTGGAAGAGAGTGTGATACATACTGAATAATCCTTTCAGTCCCACTATCGTCCACTTGCACTAAAATTGCTCCAACGGCATAGTCACATGCATCGGTATACAGTTTATACGGCCTATCAGTGCGTGGGGCGGTCATGACATCGGAGGAAGTTAATAACTGTTTTAATTTTTCGAACGCTTCGCTTTGAGACGGTCCCCACACAAAATGTGCGTATTTTCGTTTCAATTCTTCGAGAGGTTCCGCTATTTGCGCATAATCTGGTAAACATTGCCGGTAAAACCCTGTCATCCCTAGGAATGACCGCACACCCTTTAAATCCCGGGGTGGGGTTAGCTTAGCAATAGCCTTGACTTTTTCTGGGTCAGTATGGATCCCATCCCGATTTACTATATAACCAAGCAGTTTGATCTCCTCTAGGCCAAAGAAACATTTTGTTGGTTTTAAACGTAACCCAGCCTCACGAAGGCGAGCAAATATGAGCTCTAAATGCTGTACGTGCTCCTCCTCGCTACGGCTATAAATGACTATGTCATCTAGATAGACCATGACAATGCGGCCAATGAGACCCGCTAGTACCTTGTCCATCATTCTTTGAAATACTGCGAGTGCATTCGTAAGTCCGAATGGCATCCGTAAAAATTCATAATGGCCTAAGTGACATCAAAATGCTGTTTTTTCAATCGAGTCTTCTGCTACGGCTAATTGCCAGTATCCGGCCTTAAGGTCCAAAGAGGACAAAATAGTACTGCCTCCAACTTGGTCAAAAATATCTTGAATTTGGGGTAGGGGATACTGATCGCGAATGGTGACTGAATTCAACTTACGGTAATCCACACAAAACCGTCACACACAGAGCCGTCACGCTTTGGGACCTGCGTGATCGGGCTCGCCCAGGCCGACTCACTCGGCCTGATTACATTTTCAGTCAACATATCAGCGATCGCCTCCTCTACAAGTTTACGTTTTGACAGTGGAGTGCGATAAGCGGCCTGACTTATGGGAGGGTGGTTGGTTTTAATATGTATGGGAGAATTCGAACAAAAACCATTTGGCTCACCTTTTGCTGAAAATAGGTCTGCGTTTTTCTGAATTAACTGGTTGATCTGCTCATCCCCAGTCTCTGGCAATACCTGACCAAGGCTAGCCTCGAAGGCGTGCTCAATGCGTCGCATTGGCCACTCCCTTCGATGCCATCTCAACACATTTCGACCGAAATCGATTATGCCTTGGCCATCCTGTAGTGCATCTTCTCCCAGCACCATTTTGCACGGCAGGTCGCCCAAAACCGTAACCCGGATTGGCTTTGCCACTCCTTGGATTTTGATTTTGGTCGACCCTCTGACGTCCAAAGATGCGCCGGAGACGCCTCGCAACGCTGGGGCGTCTGCCAGGAGCCTGTGGCGATGAGCACGATCCGCCAGTGTGTGAAATATGTCTAGTCGTAGGAGCGTACAGGAGGCTCCCGTGTCCACCAATGCACCAATGGACAGGCCACCAACCTGTAAATCGACCACTGGTCGACCTGACACCGCACCTACGACTTCTGTCCGTTTCCCGCACGACTTTGGCAGCACTCTCGGCGCATGTGGCCTACGCGGCCGCACCCGAAGCAACGAGGTTTTCCGTCGGGGGTCCAACCAGCCCCGGGCTCTTGCACAGTACGCGGGGGTTGTTCTGGTCCTCTCTCCCGGAATGCTGGCCGAGTCGCAGGAGCGGCAGTGGTCCGCGGTGGCCTTGCCTGGGCCTCCAACTTTGCCACCTTCGTCTGGAGCCGCTCCTGGCTCTGCAAGAGTTTCTTCAGTAGGGTGGCAGTAGTCTGGTCGTCCCGTGCGACTACTGGCCGCGGTGACGCGGGGTTCACCGGCGCGACCTCCATCGGCTCCTCATGCCGACTCCAGCCAGGGTGGAAAAGGCCTTTTCCAGCGTGGTAGGGTTGCCCTCTTCCACCAGCTTTCTTGCGAGTTCGTCGCTGCGCAGCCCCCTGGCAAAAGCGCGGATCAGAATTCTATTCTGATCCTCGTTTCTACCTTCTCCCGGGTAGGCGGCGTCAGCGACTTTCCGGAACCGGCGGCTAAAGCTTGCTTCTGGCTCGTAGGCACTTTGACGGGTCTTTTCCACTTCGTCGCGGAGGACACTACTTTCGTCCACATTCAGGAACGAGGTCCGCAGATGGGCCTTCACATCTGCCCACGGCACATTAAAACGAGCGTTAATTTGGTCATTGGTGGCCAGGACGCCAGCGATATAGCGCTCCAGCTCCCAGCGCAATGAGCCAGCCGCAGTCCTAGCAGCGACCTCTATCTGGTTGTCGGCGCCTACCTCGGCGCCAGCCAACTCAATGTCTTTGAACCAGGCCCTGACGCCCGCCGGGCTGGTTCCGTCACACGGCGTCGTTTGCCGTATCAACGCCTGCTTACATTGTTCGTGGTGACGTCTGAGGGTTCGGGTTGTCTCTAGGACGGCCATGCCGTCGGTATACTCTTTAAACTGGGCAGGATCCATACTTAAAAAAGGACAGCTTACCCTTTTAAAACAAAGTTTTTCTGGACCCTGTCACCAGTTTACTCACAGTTTTGGCAAGATCTGGCCGATGTTGTAGATCTCAGCACATCTCCATCCATGCCTCCATCTCCTCCTCAAACGCCTCCTCGTCGCTGGTGAGCTCTGGGAACTCAGCCAACGCCTCACAGATCCTCAAGACCCTCTTCTTCTCCTTGTGAGACATTGGCGCCCATTGCGTCCGCGGTAGCAGCTTAATAACCTTGGGCTTGTCCTGTGTAGTTTCACCCGCATCAGCCTGTACTGTTTGTCCGCACGTATCGGATTTGGCCGTGGCGTATGGCTTGCCTGCCGGCACAGTGTTTTCCATGTGGCCTGCGTCTGCTGCCACAGTGCGTTTTGTAGTGTCTGGCTGAGACATTGTCAACTTTTCAAAATTTAAATTGTCTACACAGATCCTGAAAGCAAACTCGCCATTTATAAAACGTCAGCCCTTGACGTCGTCCTGACGCCAATACGACAAGGCGGACGGCGAAGAGCTGGTTATAAACTCTATAGATTCCAGATTCGTATTAACACAGACACCATGATTCTGGGTCAAAAGTCGTATTTATTTCATTCATTTCACTGTGTAGAACACATAACTTCATAAGATCACATACAGTCCAATCGTCAGTTTACCCTGTCTAACATGACAGGGAAACACAATACGTAGCCTTCTAGCTTACTTCACAAGTTAGGCGCGCACCACTCTTTGGTCGCCATCGCTCGACCTTTTATATGCGACACCATCATCATATCTAATATTAATTACAACATGGATTTAACATCTAATCATATATAAACATAATCCCAACATTGAGTTAACATACATTTCGTGGCGAGGCTGCCAGTGACTTACTCTGTGAGTCGGCCTCTCTTGATGGATCTTCTGACCTTTGGCAGACCATCCCGGACAGTCCGGTAACGACTGAATCCAATTATACTCCAATCCATAATGGATTGTTGTTTGACGGTGTCCGATTCTGGCCAGGTCAACAGTAGTTATCACCTCTGCGTTTGCCTACTGCATTAGGCATGCATAAGTTTACAATGTGATCGTAGTCAAAATAGTCCACATGAGGAGGGTAGACTTGTTCGTCAAAATATATCACAAATTGTGACAGGGTAGGACCTTCGGTTGAATTTCTAGGTTTTAAAAATTTCCAGAATTGCCACTAGGAATTTTTATCTTCTGTTCTCATATTTTCAAGCTGACTAAGTTTGACTTGTTGGTAGTGTCTTTTCTTTTTCTGGATTAATTGTTTATATTGAAAATGTATTATTATCACATTTGAAAATGTCGGGAAATTTTCTTTTATTCTCTGTGCTGTGTGGGATATCATTTATTGTTGACTATGTCATTTTTATGTCACTCTCGTACTTGTTAAGCAAAGAATTGTAGTATTTCTTTTTTTTCTAATCTTATATTTTGTATAAGAATTTTATTATATGTTTGTAAACTTATTTTGAATTTTATTATATGTTTGTAAACTTATTTTCAGATTGCTATACACTTATGAATTAGGAAAATTAATGCAGCATGAAATACTTCGTAAGGATTATTCCTAAATTTAATTTATTTCAATATACCTGGGGTAATCCATGCACATTTCTTATGTTCATATTTATTAAATTTATTGGCAGGTTTAGCTAGTAGATGTTTCTTTTTTGTCTTTTCTATTGTTGACATTAATACATTATAATTTTGATCAGGATTTGCATTGGTACTTTTGTCAAGTTTATTCATAATATTATTTGACAGTAATTTAGCTTTAAATTTTTCAACATTTTCGGTGGTCAGTCTGATTTGTGCAGTGCAAGTATGTCTAGTGTATTTGTTGTGAGAATACAAAAAATAAGGTTGATTTTCAGAAAATCACTCGATTAAAATGCACGAAATGGCATTTTAAGTGAGACTAACATTGGAAATTATTTAAAATATATTGTCGATCAGAGTGTTTTTTTGCAGAAAACCTGGTCGGTAGGGTTATGAATAAATAAAAACTGGAGGATATAACTGTGTTAAGGGAGTTTTCAACAGCTTTTTTTAAGGCATCTAACAAATGTTGAAGTCACCTGCGAGAATGATTTCGGATCTGTTATGTTCAAATTTGTTCAAAACATGGACAAACTGGTTTGTAAATTGTTCATAGTCTTCAATTATAACCCTAGGAGGTCTATATTATACGTTTCCTAATATAATCTTTTTCTTAAGTAAATTTCCAGAAATTTGAATAAGTTGATACCCCACTTGTCTGTCGATCGGTCATTTAAAACAATAATTTTGTAATTAAAATGTTCTTGTGACTAAACCTTTGGAAGAAGCAGATTTACTTTTTGAAATACAATGATAACCCTTTAAATGAAATAGAGAAAGATCGTCGTTATCACTGAGCCAACTTTCCTGGATTCAGATTGCATTTATGAAAAAATTATCTTTTGCTATTTCATTTACGTATATTTGTAGTTCATCGAAATTAGAATTAATGCTCGCTACATTATATATATTGTGATATTGGATTTTAACATATTCACATCAAAGTACGGGAATAATGCGTGAGCTGTGATAGGTTGCCAACATCAATATCCTCAGCATCTTCATTAACAATGTCACGCAGCGAGTTACTTTCCATACTCCATAATTGCTTAATAGTCCAGGCTGTTAGGGGCGAAATAGAGCGAGTGTGTGCACTTTTGGAAGAAATTACCATTTTTTGTCCAGATGATCAGTAACATGTACTCTTTCGATCCTGATATAGCGCAGTCAATTCTAACACGGTTAACACCTAATTAACATCTAATTGGTATCCATAATTAGCAAAACCACGGGAAAATACGAAAAAAATAATATCTCAAGTATCGGTAGATCGATTTTAATGATCTTTGGTTGTGCTATTTATTTAACGTATAGCCTACACGATAATAATATTCCTGATATGATTAGTGGTTAAGGTCACGTGATGTGGCTTAGTAAAGGTCAGATGTGAGCAAAGTTTAAAAATTCTAAACAAAAAAGCTCATATAAAATGTTTCAAAATATATATAATTATTTCACATTAAAAAGCGTTATACAGCAATGTAACATATTTAATTTGATGGCACAATGTAATCAGTATCTCCGAAACCGGGATCATTCTGATCTAGAAAAGTGATCTACTCATGGGTTGGCTATATCACAGATGCCTCATATATGGATCGTCATCTGAGGAATAATTCAGTCTTTTTCTTTTAAAACATTTCTAATGTTGTTCCACATCTTATGCACTATTTCATATAACATAAAGGTCAGGGTTAAGCAAACTTCAAGGTCAAAATTAAAGTGAAATTAGGAATAGATTTGAGACCAAATTAATTTCTTTTCGTTGTGCTTACTTCTGACACACGAAAATAATCAATCTGTCAGTTTAAATTATATGACCGGGTCTGAGTGCCAATGTAAAAGTGGAATTTCGTCTAAGCAATTGATATATTAGATATTAGATTGTAGGGCTTACGTCCATAGAAAAATATCACATATTTTGAAACTCTTTTATCAAACACAATCAATGATACATAAAACCTTTTTTTAGAAAGCATTAATCTGCTGGAACCTCTGACTTCGCCGTTTTTTCTTTTTGTCTTGGACGAGGGTGGGGTAGCAGAACGTCCATAGCATGCACCCACATACTACTCGTAGAGGGAAGTTCAAAATAAGCCACGTTAATAATCGGAGCACACACATCAAACAGCACTGGCCTGAAATACGCAAAACTGATTTTAAACTCGTAGGTTTCGATTTGTCAGTGAAAGTATCACTTTGATTAGGTGTGAGAGCTCCTCTCACATAGGCCTATTGAGATCTCTGGGATCCACAACATGTACAACGAGCCATAGAGATGTCAGGTCAACAAGAGATCGAGAATTCCCACTGGTGAAGGAAGAAAAGTTTATAGTATTTGTCATGCCAGTGCCAAGGTTACATAAACTGAATATCACACTACGGCCAGACACCCCTGACTGCGATGGCGAAATGAACAAAGACACTCTGGATAAGATTGTTTTACATTCTTGAATGATGACACAGTTCTGAATAAAGAGAGACAACAAATTCTGATTTTGGTGTCATCAATGGACACTGATCCACGCGCTACATACATGACTGCAGAGGGATGTTGTGGGGTGAAATGAGCTGAACATTTCCATTATGCTGACATTATGCAAGAGATCGAGAATTCCCACTGGTGAAGGAAGAAAAGTTTATAGTATTTGTCATGCCAGTGTCAAGGTTACATAAACTGAATATCACACTACGGCCAGACACCCCGGACTGCGATGGCGAAATGAACAAAGACACTCTGGATAAGATTGTTTTACATTCTTGAATGATGACACGGTTCTGAATAAAGAGAGACAACAAATTCTGATTTTGGTGTCATCAATGGACACTGATCCACGCGCTACATACATGACTGCAGAGGGATGTTGTGGGGTGAAATGAGCTGAACATTTCTATTATGCTGACATTTTACCTATCCTGCCATGAAAGAGGTGCTGTCATCTTCCCTATAAAAACATGGAATGTGGAGAAAACACGCATCATGGGAGATGACATATCCTGACAAATGACATGTAATGCAAAGTAGCGGGAAGTCGTGTCCACTCCAAGCGTTACATGCATCTTCTCAGAGTTGATCACTGTTTATTTTTCATTAAAAGAGATAATACGTTTCTTCAAAAAATGATTAGAGCTAGGGAAGCTAAGATTTAAAAAAAAATGATGGTTTAATTACTCTGAGATGTATCCCAGTTTCTATGAAGATTGTCTTTTGTATAGGTGTTAGCTTGGTTCGCACACCAATCCTTGGTTAGAAAGTGGTGTAGCCTTGGCACTTCACTCAGTATCTCTAACAATACCATCACACTTTATAGAAGAAAATTCTCGTTCAACATACATGACATAAGGAGAATGACACAAATTGGTACATATTCATCGAACTTATTATACTGTATATAGTGTATGTTGGTGTTGCGTGAACCATTGCAGTTCAATAAATCAACATAGCATCGGCACGTTAAGAAATGTATTGATATGATCACATGCCCCATCATCCAAACTGGCAACCAAGATTGATTTCTGTTCATCTCATGTCAGTCTTGGAAAGGTTTAATGTATTTTCATACTTGAGAAGCTAATCGGCAGTGCTTTTACGAAACTGAAATGTAATGTACATATATCTATTATCAGGTATAACTCATTGCTCGGCAGGCAAATTTTATCACGCCTTCTGAGATTTGGAGGAGAGGTGGAAGCTATTGAACATATTAACGAGTTCTTTAACATTGGCTGTGTAGTCTCTCTGGATGGTTTGTTGGAATAATATCATACCCCTTAAAATGCTGAATGTTTGAATACTTTTTTACACACTTATCAGCATACAAACATACTTTCTCCTCACCCTGCAATGTCAGTATGCACAGTAAGGACACATTCTTCATCAAGGCTGCCTAGTACACAATTATCCTTCAAGTTTACTTTGTTCGTGTAGATCAGTTATTATTACCAAAAAAATGATTTAAAACAATACTAACTGTCCCTGCAGGTCTGCATCAGAAATCAATATTATGAACCGAGAATCACTGAGCATAATGACAATTATCAAGATTGGTGCACAAAGATTTAATTTAAACGCTGCACAAATTTGAGTAAGATTTTGAGTTTTATTGCTGTTTTCCAGAGCCTGTGGAAGCTGTCATATTTGCTTTTCAGCAGTGTATAAGTATGCAAAATATTGACAAACGGTAAATGTCCCAGTAGGATAGATGTTACTTGTTTGAATAACCGAACAATATTTTGCATCAACGATTGTATCGTTAAATTGATAAGTTCACCACGTGGGCTTTTTAGCCATTCATGTACTATGCACTAAAAGTATCGAATCTATTTTTTTATTGCTTAGATAAAAACATACGTTAACTTTGAAATAAACCCTATCATATAATTGAAATTGATTATTTCCATGTCATATACGCTCATCACAAAAGAAAACCAAATAGAATATACCTTGACTTTGACCTTGAAGTTATTGATTTACCTTGACCTTTATGCAATATATAATAGTACATGACATTTTATAAAACATTAAAATGCTCAGTGTACTAAAAGAAAATAATTAAAACCATAGCGTTGATCCGCTTACGATACATGTGCGAAAAAGACAACTTATGGGTGAAACACTTGTCCGAACAATTACGCCCCCGGTTATTAGATACATTTAGAAACATTTAGAAACATTTTAAATGTGCTAATTAATGTCCGAAATTGTCCAATTTTCCTTGATTTTGATTTTGACCTGGACACATCACGTGACCTTGACAATGAATGATCTCAAAAATATTTTTGTTGTGTTATTTATTTACCAAAGAGATAACAGAACTTGAAATTATTAAAATCGACCCACCGATTCTTGAGATAATATTTTCTCTGGATTTTTGTCCAGATTTTGCTAATCATGGATACTAATTACAGGTTAATTGGGTGTTAATCGTGTCAGAATTGACTGCGCTATATCAGGATCGAAAGAGTACATGTTACTGAACATCTGGGCGAAAAATTACAATTTCAAAATCAAAAGTGCACAGATAAACCCCTAACAGCCTGGACTATAATAAAATATTATCTAGTATGATACAGTTGGTATAAATTTACAACAATTTTCATATGCATGTGAATAGAAATACCTTCGCACATAAAAAGTGTCAACAAATATATCGAAATACAATCTAATACAATATTATGTGATATAAAACAAAGGAGTCTGAAATATGAATGATCAAAAAAACATTGTACGGAACGTTTGATAATATATCATATGCATGATATATCCACATGTGACCGACTGGCATATACAAATAAAATCAAACTTGCTGTCAAACTTCGAAATACACATACTAGAATTCTTTCGTTTTGTTTTCAAGTCAGTCCAGCCCCGGTTCTGAATGGAAACCGGAAACTAATTTGTGTTTTTGCAGAGCCAATTTTCAAAGGAAGTTCTTTCAAAATGTAGGTGCAGCAACAGAAAAGGCCCTGCTGCCTACCGCGGTTCTCTCCCGTGGAACATTTAGATTCAGCTGATCTAGATCACTGGAACGAAGTGTCCGTACCTTTCGCGATGGCTGAAGCATGCTTCGAATATATACTGGTTGTCCATTGGTCAGAGCCTGGTAGGTCGGGGAACACAATTTAAATTTGATCCTGTAACGAGCAGGTAACCAATGCAAAGCTTTTAGAAGAGGAGTTATGTGACAAAAACGAGGAGACTTTGTTACAACCCGCGCTAAACAGTTCTGTACACCAAGCAGCTTTGATATCTCCTTTTCAGCGACGTTGAACAGGACAGATCGAGTTACAGTAGTGCTACGTCACAACGAAGTTGCAATTGTTTTAGCAACAGATGGTGTTCAAAAGCGCCTTATTCTACGCATGATATACCAGATATATGACTCTTAAAATTTAAATCACAGCCAAAGACTTTGCCAAGATTTCTAGCAGATGGAGAAGGAGTCACTTGCTGTGTGAAAACATCTCGAAATTTTTTCACGCTGCACATTACATCCCATTAATAAAAAAATCGGTCTTATCAGGGTTAGGTTTTAATTTCCTTGATGACATCCAAGAAGACACGTCCTGAAGACATTTTGTCAGAATTTCCAAAGAAATGTCGAGATTTTTTAGAAAAGAGATAAATATATCTGCGTATCATCGGCGTAAAGGTGATGTTTGACATTTTGTCTCTGAATTACATAGCTAACGGGAGGGGGAAGGGTGGTTATGTGTAGAGAGTAAATGACAATGGGCCGAGGACACACCACACCCCACTTCGGCTGGACTGGATAAACAGTCCATTAGTTTCACCTTCTGTTTACGATCTTACAGGTAAAACACAAACCACCCAAGGGCGATACCATTGATACCATACCAAAGTTGACAAGAGATTGGTGATACTGTTGTGTTGTCAGAGTGTCGAGAGCAGCAGACATATCTAACAGACTAAGTGTAGTGACACTTTCATATTCAAGATAATGCCATTTTCAATTTTCCGTAAGGCCGTTTCAGTAGAATGCAATTTATTGTATGCTGACTGATACTGATTTGATAGATCGTTTCTTTCAAGATGTGAACAAATTCGATTTGCTATAACTTTTTCTATGATTTTCGATACAAGGTTTAGGTTTGACACTGGTCTGTAATTTTTCATATCATCTTCAGATAAACATGGCTTTTTGAGCAGAGGCAAGACATGATTGTGATGTTTTAAAAATGTCTGGAAAGACTCCCGAAGTCAAAGATAAATTAACCATATTTGTGTGTGATTGGAACCAACAAAATATCTAAGCAGGATT
Source organism: Flabesymbios commensalis (assembly GCA_964017125.1). Lineage (NCBI taxonomy): Eukaryota > Metazoa > Annelida > Polychaeta > Terebellida > Flabelligeridae > Flabesymbios > Flabesymbios commensalis. The sequence continues at coordinate 21,423,799 of OZ024918.1, read as the reverse complement.
TTAACAATTTAGTAGGGATTGGATCAAGATCGCACGTTTTGTTAGGTGAATTTATTATTATTTTCCTCACTTCATCAGCAGCAGCCGGTTTAAAACAAGTCATACGTGATTTAACTGTCGGGGATGAAATGTCCGGCATATTATGCACGTCTTTGGTGAAATAGATGGAGACTGTGTTCTGTGAAGAATATTGTTTATAGTTGTCCAAAGTGTTCGTGGATTATCTGAGGTTTCATTGATACAATCTGCATAATATCTACACCGTGCATCGCTCATCGTTTTATTACGAAGATTTGCCTGTTTCTGTACCTCGATCTATCTAGGCATGATCGAGTCTTTCGCCAAACCCGTTCTTACTTTTGACAAAGTCGTTTAACCAATTGAAATTACATTGTCATCCATGGATTTGGGGGTTTAGGCGTGATTTTCTTAGTCTTGATCGGCGCGTACATATCTCAGAACTGTGTGACATTGCTGATAAAGTTCAGAAAAGGTTAATTTTGGATGGCTAATTAAAGCAGAAAGTTTAATATCTGAAATTAAATCTGTAAGAGGTATGCCTTTAACACGTCTGTATGAAGAACACTTCTTGATTGGATGAGATACAAGTTTGTCACCAACACCGGCTATCACTGTCATATGGTCAAATAGACCATCAGATGGATACACAGTCATTATCAAATCACGTTGTTCGAGTGATAAATAGGTCGAGCCACTTCCCATTAATGTGGGTGGGGAAATCAACAAGTTGACGCAGACCAAAAGATGTTAACAAATCTAAAAAAAGTCTTGGTATGATTTGGTGGACTATCTAAATGTAAATTAAAATAGCTAAAAGATGACATGTTTTCCAGGAGATCTTGGAATTGTTCGAAGACAAATGTAGGATAGCCCGGCTGTCTGTTTAGACAGATGACTTGAGCGCAAAAATATGTTGATGTTCTTTTACAGAACAAGGCCTCGAAACTTGAAAATTGCGTTACCGTATGTTCCCTGTACATAGTGTAGCTACGACATGGGATTCCGTGAGGGTATGTCACACCTCTCATGTCCTCTGACTCAATTCGAGTGAAGACTAAACTTGCAGGAATCATGACCAAAAGTGTTTGACGACGGCGATACATCGATCGCTGTTTGTTTACAAATTGAGCCACCATTTTGATTTAAGATGTCATATGACCACACAATGTAAAATTTTGTACTTGTAAGTCAAAATCTGCTAACGGAAATAGTTTAAAAAAAACACCCAAAAATTACAATTTTCTCATCGAAAAATATTCTATTTTTGTTATTTATAGCTCCTATGCAGGTATAATAATTCACAATAAACAACGGAGCAATGGCCAAGTAGTTCTAAAGTCTAGAGTCAGCCACGGGAAGCGTCTGATGTTATTTAGCCTCGATTCCTTCATTCTACACCATGTAGACGGCTGCATCATTTAAACTATGCCACCAATCTCAAGAGAAGATATTTAATTATTAATATTGATATTTTGTCAATTATTTATCAGGTCAACTGCATTATTATATATAATAACATGACGATTTTTGTTCCCTTCATTCTACACCATGTAGACGGCTACATCATTTACCCTATGCCACCAATCTCAAGAGAAGATATTTAATTATTAATATTGATATTTTGTCAATTATTTATCAGGTCAAATGCATTATTATATATAATAACATGACGATTTGTGTTAGTTTTCTTGACGTCCACAGTGTATAATTATGCACATACCAAACACACGATGTGCCTGTATTGGGCTAACATTGCCGAGGGCGAGCCGACATTAAAACAACATCGGAATTTTTCTGGGAGGCGTGTCAGTTGGCGGCGTTAATATATGTGACCGATCTGGCAAAATGAGTCGTAATTGAGTCGCATTTTAAAATATCGGACATATTAACAGATCTTGAATTTACACAAAATTACCATTAAAATAGTATATCACACAGGTCTGCAGCATGATTAGCTCTAAAAAATCTATCTCTGCAAACTCGCAGAAATAGGAAGTGTGAAATTGCATTATTTTAGGAAAATCGCGTTTGAAGTTCAAAAAGGCAATTTGTAAACTTTTTGAAAAGAACACGGAATTGAATTAAAATTAGACAAATAGAATACAAATTCATTTCGACCCACTTTTTTATATTAAACTTATAATTATAACTTTTATAAACTTTAAAAGGAGATGCCAGACATTTTTATCGTCAGGAGTTTTACTCTGTAGCAATATTTTCTATTTATTAGCGACTGTTTCCATTATAACATGTAAATACAAACAAATGTCACTGATCTGATTGGAGTGTAATTGAGAATAAAATTACAATAAGAGATATAGCCTTTTTGAAATATTTTTTTCAACATGTACATCAACTTCAATGCCACAGAATTTTAAGATTCGAAAGTAATATATATATTTAATTTGTATTTATAAATAGTCTAAACAATTATATGATCTGATGTTTATTATTATAAAATGTACATGGAAAAAATATATGATATCTATATATATTGTTATCGCTTTTGAAATGGTGACGAAATAATATTGTAATCGTAATGGTAATAATAATAGATGGGAGAGTAATATAGTAATAGTAACATAACTCAAAATACATGGTAATAGTAATACCATAACTTAAAAGTAATAGTAATAGTAATAGATTGCATGTAATTAGGTGGTAATGGATCACATGTCTGTATGGTGTGATCGTCTCCATAGTATATACATGGTGTAGCCGTATACTTGGTAGTCATCTCTATGGTGTAGTCATCTACATTGTGTACTCGCGCACATCATATAGTCGTCTACATGGTGTAGTTTTTTACATGGTGTAGTTGTGGAGATATCTACATGATATAATCTGATAACAGTCAGATAGATTTGAAGAGATAAAAACGTGTAGGCCAGTTTAGAGTGTATCACTCACAGCATACTGAGTCCCTTCCAGTCTCTCACTCATGTGTTCAATCTGTTGTTCATTGAAGTATTCTTTCCAATCACCTACAATTCCCTTTCTCATAAATTTAGCTTTTGTAAAATCAAATATACCTTTCTCATTCGCTAGCTGCCCGTTAACGCTATAATTATCATTCATCTTTTCAAATGAGGAATTTTCAGCGATACAATTAATTTGCTCTTCTGTCACCTCCACATCACAAAATGTGGCTATCTTAGCAATTACCGACTTCAGATCGTCTTTCATGTCTTCATAGCTGATATACAGTATGTTGCTGTGCTGTTTTTCTTTACACCATGCATTCATGTGATCTATAATATCACCGCACAGTAGCTCTTTATTCTTGTATAGGTCGTAGAAATCGTCCCAAGATCCTTCAAATGGTCCAAAAAATATATTCATCCTATAGAAGTTAAAGAATGAGACAAGTACATCTCGTGGATCTCGCCTGATGTGGATAGTTTTTACTTTTTGTTTGACAACGTAGTCTTTTAATAAGTCGTAATTAAGATGGGAACCGAGAACACTAGGTGGATTCTCGGATGGGTCGCTGAAAAGATAAGTCTCACGAAGCTCAATCATAGGAACAACTTCATAAAACTGTTTTCCTCCGAGATCAAATTCACCAGGGTTATGTAGCAAATACACAATGTACTTCATCCAACTGTTACCTGAAATCAAGAATAATAAATACAAATATCATCATCATCACCATAGTATGGACCACGAGCATAGGATGAATTAACTTTTGTAACCTACCCCTTATGGTCTCTAGAAAACATACTTTTATTTTGATGTTAACAGCTCAATCAAAAATGATTGATTGATTGATTGATTGATTGATTGATTGATTAATTGATTGATTAATTGATTGATTGATTGATTGATTGATTGATTGATTGATTGATTGATTGATTGTGATCGCTCCGGACAGATATGCACATCTGCATATTCATGTGACATTGGTGCAATGTCTGTCTATCTGTCTGTGTGTCTGGCCACGATTTTTTTGCTAACTGGTTCTGAAAAATTCGATATACATTAGTACTCAATATATATCAGTCTATGTCAGCTTATATCGAAAAATAGCGGTCGGTGGTATAATAAAATTAAACAAAAACGAAATTTTAATTTGAGAATCAATTGATCAACGAACAACGGTGTCAAGTTCCATTGTCTAACGACGGATGTTTCATAGGTGTTAGAAGGCTAATAATAAAAAAAAGTGCTCCCAGTGTTTGAAGGGGATAAACATGATTAATGTGGGGTTTTTTTTTAGATGAACACGTCATGAATTAAAATCACAACATAACTTTCTGTCGCTTAGCAAGTGTCCGACAGCTATGGTGTCAACCTTGCGAATACCACAAAACCAGCTTTTATTTATGATTTTGCAGGAGTATGTGTCTGAATCTGAGCCTTTTTTTTTATTTATCATGTTTACATGGATTCAGTGAGCACCAAACAGGTTGAAACAGTGTATTATAAAAATGAGCTAAATTAACAACTTCACATGATTTTTTTAATCTGACTCTCCACCGGCAGCCATTTTTGATGCCATCTTGAATTACTAAACCGAAAACTAAATGGTCAATAAACTTGCCACTGGCAATGTTATTGTACTGATCTACCAATTCATCACCCTTAATATTGATTTAGTTATTATAATTATTTTTTTCCAAATTGACATTAACGATATGTTCGCTATAAAGTCTCTTGGCCTAAATAATCGCATGGGAGTGGTCTAAATAAATTCACAGCTCTCCAAAACTAGTTGAGATGGTGTAATACAAAATAAAATTGAGCTAAGATTAACCAATTTACACAATTTCCAAAGTATTAGGCCTACTATAAGCCGGCAGCCATCTCGGACGCCATCTCAAAAAAAGACCCTAAAACTGACAACAGGTGATGTAACATATGTAAGGTCATGTAAATTGTCCCATTGTGCAGTAGTTGAATATGCGACCTTTAGGGACGTAGGATCGTTCGAAATACATATGTTGAAGGGGGGGGGGGGGCTTACCTGATTTTGGATAACCAACCACGAGCGTGTGTTGAGAAGAGAGTTGATAATTGAGAGCTTTATCCACAGAATCAGGCGTGATATTTGCTCCCAGAACGAGATTATCTCTGACAAATCTACCAGGCAGCTGATACTCAAATCCACTCATGATGCTGATTTTATGATGCAATTTCCTGTTAATTCTCCTCTAAATCACATACAGAATTTTAAATGTACTTCAAATGTGGACCAGGCGCCCGGGACCAGGCGTTACGTATCATACAGACTGTGATACACTATACTGCGATACACTGTACTGCCGTGCAAAGCTAAAAGGCAATATCTGCTTACTTTACAAGTCAACAGATACTACCTTTAGCTTTGCAAAGCAGTATTGTTCTGTTAGTGTACAGTGTGCAGATCGGCATCCTATAAATCACACCTACCACGGACGTGGTTTATACAGAACTAACAAAACGTCCTTGTACATAAGTAGTCCAGTGGATTTTGACAAAAGCGTGTTTTTCGGGTATCGGCGATGATTCTGATACTATGGGATGTCCCCAGCAGAAATAGCCGTTAGCCATTTTCGCACCCTTGGGCGGAATTTTTTAAAGACAAAACAAATTGGGCGCCAGATAATTCAAGGTCAAATATGATTTTTCAACAAATGACCCAGGAACAAGTGTAATACCTCATTTTGATGTGATTTGGACTGGGTAAATCATTTCTTATATTATTTTTATGACTCAAAGTCATCTTCAACGTCAGAAAGTCAACTTCAAGATCAAATTTTAATAAACAAAGATACAATTTTTTAACAAATAAAGCTAGAAATATGTGTAATACCGCTTTTTCATTAATTTTGTATGAAAAATTAATTAGTGGTACAAATTGTGTGATCCAAGCTGGTCATCTTCAAGGTCAAAAGGTCATTTCCAAGGACAAAAATGTAAAATATGATATTTAAGAAAAAATAGAATAATCTATTCCTGATACTATTTTGCTGATAACAGGTTCAAGGTCAAAAGGTCAATTTCAATCCCTGTTGCATTTAACGCCTCACCATCAATCTTTAACGCCTCCCCTTGGCCCTTCAATGTTTTTGGGTCAGCATTTATATTTTTTCTCCGTCCTTTGCCGCCTTTCCATCGTCCTTTAACGCCTCTTCGCTGCAATTTAACGCCTCCTCATCTCCCTTTACCGGCTTCCCATCGCTTTTTAACGCTTTTCCAGCATCATTTACCGCCTCTCCATCGCCATTTAACCCCTTAGCACCATTTAATGCATTTGCAGCGCCCTTCCAATGCCTCCCCATCAACTTTTAACACTTTTTCTTGGCCCTTCAATGCCTTTCCGTCACCTTTGATGTCTCTCAACACTTAATTTCCCTCAGTTGTGATTCTCCGTCGTCTTTAGCGCCTTTTCTCATCGTCCTTAAACACCTAACCATCACCCTTTAGCACCACCGCATCACCTGTTGACGTACTTCCGCTGTCATTTAATTCTTCTACGTCACCCTCTAACGCCGTTCAATAGCCCTTTTATGCTACCGCCAACTTTTAACGCATCCTAACCCTCTTTAACGCCTCTTTTCACCCTTACCTAGATAACAGAAAATCCGTCGTGTCGTGGGCCGTCTCAGTGTTGCTTTAACGCTGGACCACCGTCTCTGATGCTGACCCAACACTTAAAACAAACACTGGGTTATACTGTCTTAGCTAGGATTAGACAACTTTCAGTCTTTTTTTTCCAAATTTAGTGCTGATTGACTTATCTTGTGTTTTCTGGAGACGTCATCAGTATTTTGTCATACTAACCCCAGCCAACACGATACGTTGACCCAATGCTGTTTTACTGTTGGGCCAGCGTCTTAGACAATACCCAACATTAAAACAACTTTGAAATTTATCGTGTTTACTGCCCTTTGCAAAATAATTATTTGAGAAAATTTGTCAGTAATTTAATAGATCCGAAATAAAATTACACAATTAATTACACAAATAATTTTGTATTATTCTTATCGGTTAGAAATAGTATAGGGTTCTAACGAAATTGCATTTTTTATCCGCAGCGGTGACAGAATGTTAGGGGCTGTCATCCATTTTGGACATCAATTATGGGTATTCTTATATATTTTCTAGGTGGATGACATTAAATGTGGCTTTTTTATGAAATGACAAAAACAAAACGGCTGCCATTTTTAGAAACTGCTAATAATAAAAAAAACTATACAGTGAGGGGGGGGGGGGGCTATATATTTGAGAAGTTAGTTTCATTTTGTAGTCGAATGATGCCGCTTGGCAGGGATGATACGGTTTGTATTAGCTCTTTTATTTTTCCATAATTCAAGGTCAAAAGGTCAATTTCAAGGTGAAATATGATTTATTTCAAGAAATAAAGCTATGAACAAATGTGATACACTGCACTTCTTTCTCGTGTATTTTTAACCGGACAATCTATTTTTGGTATTATTTTGCTAACCTATTATTTTGATGTCTCAAGGTCATCTTAAGGACAAAATGTCAGTTTCAAATTATCAGACATATTATTGTCAGCATATACCAGGAACAAGGGTGATACCCTGAAGTAATTTATGGTAGTGGCTTGCTGGTTCAAGGTCATCATAAAATGCAAATTCCAAAATAGAAACAAGTGTAATGCATATATTCATGTGATTTAGACTTGATAATACATTTCTTGTAGTATTTTTATGGTTGAATGTAGGCCTACTCGTCGTGGTCAAGTTTGGACTAAAAAACCTTTATTGATACTTTTAAAAATGTAATTTGACAGGCCACTTACAGCGGTAGAGGTAAGACCAAATTTTTTACTGGCCTGGTGGGCCAGTTGTACCTAAAAGTTACTTGCCCTCCACCGAAATCACTGGCCCAGATTTTTATGGTAAAAGTGTTGTTTTTTTGTCGAATCTTGGTGATTAGTAATAACAAAAATTTAATCAAATCTTTGTCTCTCATTATAAATTAATCGTAAGTTTAACGTGCACTAGCAGATACGACCCATTGAACCTGTGTTGGTTTGATGTTGGGCAAACACAGGTGACTGATAGCATCATAGTGTTGTGTATACTGGATAAGCATGACATAGGCCGATGTGAAATGAAATGAAACGGGCTGTAGGCCACTTTTGTGCACATACAAGCTAAATTGGGCCAGGAGAACCTCCTGAGGATGGTGAGATGACACTGCCCTTCAGACACAGGATTCGAAATTCAAACCCTGGAGGTCTGAGGCCGAGCACACTACCTCTCGGTCACGGAGGCTCCCTACAATACTGAGTTTTACGAGTGGATGGGGAAGAAATATTTATGTTCATACTGAGTTTTACGAGTGGATGGGGAAAAATGGGGAAAAAGTTATGTTCCTTTCAAACCGCCGTGACTGGGAAACGAACCCTGAAAGGAAGCGGTGCTAACCGCTACCCTAAGGAGCCCCGCTCAGGCCGATGGGAAAAGTAGAGGATTTTTTTATCCAGGACTTTAAGAACCACTTGAGTGAATTAGGAAAAGATATAGGGCATATCTCGAATTTCATTTTAGTTTTAAATTTTAAGATAATTATTATATATATATTTGAATTTTAAAACATCTATTTTTTTTCAATTTATGGCTAAATCAGTGAGGTTTTATTCTGAATCAAAAAAGCGACTCAATCCAAACAAAAACGAGATATGAATCCAATGCTGGCTTAACGCTCAAGTTTTAATCATGCTAATGACGAAGGAAAACATTCCACATAATGGTATTGCTCCTAATCATGAATACTTCAGCGAATAATTTTGGCATATTTCTGTGCCATTTTAGACCAAACGGGGCAAAAGTTTATCATAGCATTATCGAGTTATCGTTTCCTCACCAAGGAGTTACCGTACTCGACACAAACTAACATTAGTTTGGAGTTACCGTTTCTCAGCTCAAAATTTTAGACACTATTTAAGTATAAATTAGACATCTATATAACCAAGAATATTTAATTATATATTCTTGATATAACCCATTCGTGGACTATGTAGGACACCGAAACCACGATGTGTATCACACACTACACACATCCTTCGCGGAAGTAGCCTAAAATTTAACAAAAATAAAAGCTTAGGGGCCTACATTTTGTGTTTTTGTTGTCGGCCATCTTAAGAATACGATAACTTTAAGTGGTTTAGGTGTGACAATACTTGTTTTTTGTCTAAGCCTCGTTGAGTATGTTGTGAAACGATAATGATTTTAACCTAACCCCATAATAATGGTCAGTGCTCAGCTATATCAATGTCCAGTGTATGCTACCACCCTCGTATTAGCCTATGTTATATGTCATGTTCAGCTGTGATCACGCTGACGGAGTTCCGAATTGATTGCCCTTATATTAATACTTTTAATTAAGTTACCGATTCCCGGATTTTCCCTGGGGAATTATACAAATTACAGGATAACTACGGTATTTCAACCTATTTTGCTGCGTCGCGTCAATGAATGTGGTGAAACAATAACTTTAGCTCTTGGGCTCGTCAAATTCCCTAACTTTTTCTTGATTTGAGACATTTTTCCTCTTATTCCCTGAATGGAAATAAAAACTTTTTTCCAGCTTTTGTCGGTAGAGTGGGGGATCCTGTAATTTGTGAACTATTCGGTGCTCACCATTAGGCTATATGAGATATTATTATAATATCACGACGAATGAGGCTTGTAGACAATGCACGTCAGCATTGGTAGTATAAGACTAAGCCTTTCTCTATATTATGTCGGAAATTAATTAGAAATACAAGAAGTTCAACCGATATGAAATAATTAGATATAATTATTTTATTTAAAAAATCCTCTGCATTTAGTGATTGATCACAAACATTCATTAGCATCAAAATGTAAATCAGAAAAGCTGAATGTTGCGCCCATAAATAATATACTGTGGTACCACCTAGCGAATCAAGCTGAGGCATTTGGACACGCTGAGTACAAGAATCAATGATGCTTATAACCAAGGAATATATTCCTTGTTATAACATATGATATAGCTATAGCTTGAATAAATTCCAGCCACATAGCCAATGATCTCAATTAGTCTTAAAGACACAGGTAGAAGTTCATATTTTAAAATATATGCAATGTTTACACCTCTTCCACACCCCTGCTGATTATTATGTTCTACTGTTGACCCTAACTTCTGCTGCTTATTCTTTTGTCTCCATGTTTATCGAAGTTTTTTTATTCATTTTCTCTCAAAATATGTCATAGTTCAACAGCATCATTTTGTCTTTAGTTTGATTGTATTTATTTTTGTGCTTTTTGGATTTGGAACATTTTGCCTCCTCTGAAACTGCTACTTTCGATGTTAAACATTTCATTTGAAATTATGATCTATAGATAAAGGAGAAGGCATATCATGATAGTTCTGCCTCCACTTCTTTGTCTAGTTTTTTTGAGCCACTCTTGGCTTTTATCGCCATCTGTTTGATTTTTTATTGTCTCTCTCCACTTTTTACTAAAAAAATGTCCTTTCTGAATTCGCTCAATATCTCATTGGGTAGCATGTGCATACCAACCAGATAAACGGCTCCCCATTTGGCACAGTTTATGTGCTTATGCTGTTCAAAATAAAACCAAATCTTTTGAAATGAAGATAAACTAAGATCCCAAAGACCACCATGTTGTGTTACAGTGAACAAAGGCAGTGTGTTCATTATCTCTATATATCATGTATATGTGTAGCATATATATGTCATGACTATATATGTGTAGCGAAGTGCAAAGTTTTTTTTGCGAAAACATGCTAATGCTTCTTTGAACATTTATGTCACTAAAATGTCTGTACGTTTCTTCAAATTATCTTCACTGTGAGCCAGGTGGTACTGCATTTTAGCTATTTATTTGTTTGATCGAAAGTCGATTCCGACAACATAGGTATTATATTCAAATGCAGCAGAAAGAGGGCTGTAGTCTTCAGTCCCAGCAATCCATTTTCTGTCCATAGATCATTGGCGTGAGAACCGGGGGGGGGGGCAGGGGGGGGGGGTGTCTGTTCCCTCACCTTTTTGACTGATGAAAAAAAGTCAGTTTGTCATCACGTAAAATTGTTTTTATTTGAATTATACCGCTAATTGATACTTTGACATAATTATGTTGGAAAAAGTCGCTTGAAAGAAATAACATAAAAATTGAAATATTTCACTTATCATCGCTTTGACTTACAGTAACATACCAGCTTACCTCTTTCAGTAGTGTTTTAAGTAGCAAGAACTTTTTTGCAAATGCAACATAAAAGTCATGACTGAAATAGAAAGTTTTTATGACCCAAATCGGGTGTGAAGTGGGCAAAAATCAGAGTCAAATCGAGGATCAGCGATCTGAAGAAAGGAGCACCGGGGGTGTTTGCCCAAGATTTTTTTTGTTAAAGTTAAGTCACGTTGGGGGACTTATATGACAAATTTATTGACTTTTTTTCTGACTATGTCTAATAAGGTAAAGTGTTTTTTCCTGCCAATTCAGGTTTTTTTATGAAAAATTCCTGACTTCCACTATTAAAGTGAAACGCAAAGGAGCGCAAATAGTATAGTCAGTATAAGCACAGCCAACACCTGTCCGAAAAAAATCAATGTTTTACAATGACACTTAAAAGAACCACGTGGGTTATTCTCAATTTTGGTTTTTAATTTTGTAATATAGTAGTGTATGCCATACATCATGATTTTATTTCAATTTTTTTTTATTTAAAAAAGAATTATCAACATATTTATAAATCCAGTGAATCCCAAACAAACTATTTGTATACCTAAAGGACAGTAGAATGTTCCCACAGCATTGGGCAACATATTGATGCCGTCGGCCCAGTGTTGGGCGATTTTTTTTAAATTTTGCAATGCTTATTTTCGCATCAGGCGGCAAATACCATAACATTGTCATAAAAAATATTACATAGTTCGAAAGTAAGACCACTTGACATGTAGTAAATTTGTAATTACGTCGTCCCTATATAAACCCATTAAACTGGTAAAATTAAAGTATTTTTAGCTCTGAATTTCATTACATGGCAGATGGTCTAACTTTTCAACTATAGAATATTATTTGATGAAAATTTTACGGTATTTGCCGCGTGAATCGACGGGTATAGAGTATGCTTTGATCCCACCGGCTGAGACGTGGAAATTTGTAGTATTTTTTTTACATGGCAATATTCGACCTGGATATAAAACTAGTTTAGTCTTTTTCAGTGCTTTGAATTTTTATTTATTTTTAGTTTACATTAGTATGCTATATAACTTCATATACGTTAATTTTTCAAAATTGAAATGTCAGTATAAGTTAATGTTCAATATTGTTTTCTTTGACAAATTTCAGGATTTTTTTTTCATTAATAGAAAATTGATTTCTGTTAACAAGGTTATATAACACCCCCTCCCCCATACTTCATTGTATTAGCCAGCTCGGTGAAAACAAAGGAGGTCGAGGTTTCACAGAATTTCACTCTTTTTCGGTGCTTTAATTTTTTTTATACTTTTTTGTATTTTTAGATAAGATCTGTAGGCTACATAGCCTCACATAAATTAAATTTTCAAAATTAACAAAATTGCAAATGTCTCATCCCACGGGGTGCCTTTCATTTGAAGGACACAAAATAGAGAATGTTACCCGGCAGATTCATATTCAGCACATCCAAATTATGTAAAAACAAGTGGGTGACAATTGCTACCCTGAAATGCCCAGCAAAGTTGAATAAAAGCCTTTTTTCACATTTCGGCCCTGCCTATAAAGCCTATAGGGGGAGGGTTAAGCGATGCGTTACGGACCGTAGTCAAAGCAACGTTAAAAATCATCACGAAGGGGGGATGGGGTTAAAAATCTCCCAAAAAGGCGTTACGTAATTGGGTAACATTCCTATATGGATAACAGCAAACATGACACATTCAGCGCGTTTGTTTTAACGTTGGGCCAGCGTCACAGCGGGAGGGCCAACATTAAAACATTCGCCTAAATCAATGTGTCATGTTCGTTAGGTTAGTAATCCAATATATTGCATATATTGAATGGCAGTGACTGTGTGTCAAGAATATGTGACCCGCCACGCAAAAAGGTAGCCAACAAATTAAATACGAGACGTTCACCCAATGTTGGGTTAATGTTTGGCCAGCGTCACAGACGGTGAGCCGACAATAACCCAGCATTGGTGAACGTCTTGTGTTTGCTGTACATTCAGACGGATTATTTACAATTATTTATGACGTCGATTAGATTGACGTTGCATTTAAATTAAAAAGGTCATAAAATTAGAAGCAGGCCTGATAACGTTACTTAAAATTTCTCTAAAATTATTTCAGCTCATGAAACAGGAAAGCCACAGCAATCAAATCTACTAAAAATCAATTAAACCCTATATGACCCTTTATGTGCCCAAAAAGGGCATTTAGCCCTTTTTGTGTGGCGGGTCACATTAATATTTGGAAGGAAATATAGCGCCGTTTCAATGTTGTCTACGACGCTGGCCCAACATTGGGTCGATTATTAACTATTGTCAGATTCACATTAAATTCATCAACCAGGATTATTGAATTTCGCGGATTTCTCAATCGATTCTCAACCACCACCATTCTCCATTCATGTCGTAACTACCCTGAAAATTTCGCGAAGTTTTGATAAGTATTTTAGAAGCTAGACCATTTGACATGTAATAAAATTCAGAGACGAAGCTAATGGCTTTATAGAGGGCAACATTTTCATTTATTTACTACATGTCAAATGGTCTAACTTTTAAAATACTTATCAAAACTCCGCGAAACTTTTAGGGTAGTCACGACATGAATGGAAAATAGTGTGTGTAAACTTTCATGAAAATTTATTGAGAATTGACGGAGTAATCGGCGAAATTCATCCACCACGGTGAATGTGAATCCTTTTATAAGGATTGAATTTAGTTCAATTGTCACATGCGAGACAAAATACAAATAATTTGTAGTACGATAAATCAAACAAACGCAAAAAATAGGGACAAGACAAAAGTGAATATTAAAACGAGTTGTAGGCCTGGTCTGAAGAACAAACATTAAAACACATTTTCTATACATTATTCGTCGCATGCGAGACAAATAATCGTATTTTTCACCGAATACGAGTGATAGGCATATACATTAACGCAATAGAGATAAACGAAAACAACTGTGAGTGTAAAAAATAAGAGCAAATCGATGGCAATAAAGTGAAATAAGAACACAAACACAAAGTTAAGTCAATGCAGTTTTTTCTTAGAAAGACATGAGAATTGGGGTGAATATACATGACAGAACAGATACATATTGTGATGTGAATGAGATGAATGTGAGCGCTCACAATGATGATAATGATGATGAATGACATGACAGCTAACATAACATGATTACAATACTGGTACAACGATTGTGTAAAACACATAATGTTAGCTGAAATGAGATGGCAACAGCTCTTATGCATAGGGCCTACTCATGGTGAATAAGTTAAGTGTCTCGTTTAACCACTTGGTGGTTACATGCTGCAGTTCATAACAATTTTGTACCAGATCTCCTGGAGACAAAGGGGTTATATCTGTAAAGTTCATCCAGTGAATATCCGAGACGGCACCACTAGCACTGGTCATCTTCTTTGATGTTTTTTAAACTGATAAAATTACACACGGTAAAGTTCTCACCAGTCTGCCACACGGGTGTAGCCTACACGTTGATCTGCGACGACCATCCTGACCAGTCCATGGTTAGCTGTCTTATTGAGTAATGTCACAAGAATCGAAACAGAAGGTTCAACACTTAGTGCTTACTTCTTAGTCGCAGCCTTCTTTGCCTTGGGTTTAGCCGCCTTCTTCGCTGTCTTGGGCTTGGTGGCCTTCTTGGGAGACTTGGGCTTGGTGGCCTTCTTTGGCTTGGCGGCTTTCTTGGGTGACTTTGTCTTCGGCTTGGCCTTTGTTGCCTTCTTTGGTGACTTAGCGGTCTTGGCTTTCTTGGCTGCGGGTTTCTTTGCTTTCTTGGCAGCAGTCTTAGGCTTCTTTGGCTTATCGGACTTTGGCTTCTTGGCTTTCTTTGGCTTCTCGGCGAGTTTGAAGCTGCCGCTGGCACCACTTCCCTTCACCTGCTTCAGGCTGCCATTCTTCACACCAGCACGCAGGGCTAGTTTCACATGAGTATTAGCTTTGTGCTCTTCGCTCACCTTGAAGTTCTTCACAATGTACTTGAGGATAGCCTGTTTGCTGCTACCTCCACGCTCCTTCAGTGATCCGATAGCTTGTTGGATCATCTCACTGTACTTAGGATGTGCTGCTGGAGCCTTTGGCTTAGTGCTCTTCTTCTTAGGGGCCTTAGCCTTGACAGGGGCTGCCTTGGCAGGGGCTGCTGGTGCTGCATCAGACATGATGAGGATTTATTGGATGTTCAAAGTTTACAGTGAATGTATAAAGCTCTAGAACTTGTATGAGGCCAAACTACAAAAACCGCCCGGTTGAAACGAGCGCGCGTACCTCATAGTAAGCCAGGCTGCAAAACGGCAGCCTCTCTCGGTCTAAGCGGCCCTCAGCGTTTGATTGTGTTTCCTTTTTCTGATTTAGGCGATTATTGTCACTTTTTGTTGCGAATAGACCCAGTGATATATACATTGACGGAAAACTCAAAGATTTATCTACATTTTAAAATATACTTTATTTCTTTCCTTGAAAAATTGATGGAGATATTAGCGATCTAATGAGATTTGTGATGATATTTTTAAACTTTATTTGTCCCAATTTATTAAAATTATAGAAAATACGTCGTTTTTGCGGAAACATTTTAACATACATTTACAAGACAAATAATTTCTCCTCGCGATCAACGCATTTTCAGGATTATATCCCATCGTCAGCCTTCACTATCAATAATGTAAGCGAAACATACTAACACAGATTTTGTCAAAACCGCCATTTTCAACAGACCAAAATAACGTCTGGCCATTCAATGTAACAAAATATCATGTAATTTTAAGCAAAAATACTATTATATTGAGCTCTAAAAATTACACTGAGTTCTATTTTAAGACCATAACATTTGTAATAACTTGATAAATGTAACAATTCACTACTTAAAACCGGTTGAAAAAGATAATTAAAATCTGGGAGGTTTCAAGCGTTAGACACTGTCTATCATATTGTCCTTGTAACGTTAGGCCTACCAGCGGAATATCAAATCAACTCAGAAACCGATTTTTTATATGGAGAAATTAAATCTTGAAATTTTAAATATTAGAATGAGTGCGCCTAATATGAGCATCACGAACCAGGTCCCCTTAATATGAGCATGCATATCAATAGATTTATGACAAGCAGATATGGTTTTTTGCAGACAAAACTCGCCATGACTTGAACATGTTGAATACTCTGTGATTTTCATAATTGTCATCACTTTTAACATACCAGAAAATTTGCTGTTTATCATCAATTCTTTGATGTGCTTTTTGTGAAATGTTATTCCATTCCAATTAACATACCATTGCTTTATTGTAATCACGTTTGGGTCGCTGTTGATATCAACAGTACTACCGCCTGGTGATATGTAGTATAAGAAATATGTTCATAATAATGAGGACAGTGCTATATTAGGCGTTCTTATACTATAAAGGTAAAACTATTTCAAATGGCCGTAGACCCATAACATAGGATCAAATGAAGCATTAAGAGTTAACTAAGACATTAATGATGATTCAAATTGAAACAAATCCCTTTCGTCCCCATGGTTCATAGACAAGTAGGCCTATACAGCGCTTTAACCCTTTCAATCCTGAATTGACCATAGTCATCTTCATTCACTACAAGCCGCGAATTGCTGCCGCAATTCTTGACTTGTAGTGAATGAAGATGACTTGATTTAATTTAAAAATCAAAGAATATTACCACGTATTGGTAAACCAGTTTCATGGAAATTTTGTTGTAGGAAAATTAGGTCTGTTTTCAGGGATGAAAAATGATGCTTAAATGCATCGTGGGGGCCTAAAGGGTTAAGGGTTACACACCAAGCTGTGCCGATCCATCATCGCTTACACAATCTATTATTTTTTGTTGATGAGAGACGCGTCACAAAAGTTTGACATTTTGAGATGATCACCTTACTGCACGTTTTAGCTTAACTTTTTAAAGTTAACTCCGGGTGCAAAAAGAGTTGGTCCATTTCATGGTTGTCACAAAATCAAAACTAGGTCTAAACTTGAAATTATCACGTACATCAACAATCAAATGATTTTTATGTTTATAAATAAAATTATTTAGTCTAGTAATATTTGCAAAATAAAAAATAAAATTTACCAACTATTATATACACCAGTCAAGTTGGACTGTTTATTAACATGACTAATCTCAACAAATACTAGTGTTTTACGAGTGCTGCTATATTGTTGGCCTATAATGGCCTAACCCTTGAGCCGATTCTGTTTGATGTAAAATTTGCAGTTACACTAAAGTAAAGTAAAGTAAAGTAAAGTAAAGTAAAGTAAAGTAAAGTAAAGTAAAGTAAAGTAAAGTAAAGTAAAGTAAAGTAAAGTAAAGTAAAGTAAAGTAAAGTAAAGTAAAGTAAAGTAAAGCAAAGCAAAGCAAAGTAAAGTAAAGTAAAGTAAAGTAAAGTAAAGTAAAGTAAAGTAAAGTAAAGTAAAGTAAAGTAAAGTAAAGTAAAGTGTCGGTTTGTTTGGAAACACGTACCGTAGTTTAATGCAAATTGGTGGCATGTTTTAATAAATTATTATGAGCAATTAAATGAACTGTCTTTTAATTGGTACGTCAAATGGGATTTAAGGTCACTATTGCGCAGATCGATCAGAAAATTATGTAGGCCTATATTTACGCGAATCAGAATACACACGTTAGGTGTGTGGCAGGTACTAGTACATACTTATGTAGGCCTACTATGGATGTGTGCATAGAGGTACAACTTTAACATGTTCAACCCTTACAGCGCGGGGATCGACTTTAGTCGTCAGATTCTGACGTCTAAAGTCGATCCCTGTACGCGTACCGTGAGCAGAAACATATTTAGTCTGGCCGTAGATCCATAACATATAGGTATTCAAATGAAACGGAAAAAGTTAACGAAGACATTTATGACGATTTCAAATAGAAAAAACCCTTTGTTCTCCATGGTTCATACAAATCATTTCAGCGCTTACAGGGTTAAGTCTTTTCTAAATCTATGGTGTGTATGTATACTATAGAAGTACTGTCCTGTATCCACTGATCCATCATAAACTATTGTTTACCGTAGACATGTAAAGCGGATACTAATGCCTTTTAGTTGTGCAATGTTGCACTGTCTATATCATAATATTACCCTTTAACCGCCGAATTATTCAATCTGAATTTTCACCCACTTGAAGTTGTGTCTCGCTGACGCGATCCACAACTTCAAGTGAGTGAAAATTATTTAGATTTGACAAAATGGAGGTCAACTCTTTTCAACTCTTGCTGATGGATGTCACATTTTATCTTCAACATATTTAAAATATGGTACTTAATGTGCTAATAAAAAATGAAAACACGAATATATGCGACACCGGCGGTTAAAGGGTTAAGCTGACGTCAACGATACTAGCCGACCATTTATCCACCTGTGTATCAATGTCCTGTATGGGGATATTGGAGTGAACATTACGACCACCTTCATGTTTTATCCGTCACATTTGTGTATGTATTGAATAGACTTGTATCAGCTGTTTATATTTATGAGATTTCCCCATTAGGCTACTTTATAATTATATCATCGCGATTACGCGGGAAAGTTGCACTGACCACGCTGATGGGGTCATGCCGAGCGACCTAGTAATCATAGTCAATTAACCCTTTCATAGTAATTGACCCTTTCAGCGCGGGGACAAATCCCCGCACTAAAACAATAAAATATTAATATAATGACCGTAGACCAATAACTTAGGTATTCAAATGAAGCAGAAAGAACGACCTACGACAATTATGATGATTTTAAATTAATAGTTGATGTATATGTGACTCGCCACGCGAAAATGGCCGTTAGCTCCAAATTTTCAAAAGTGGCTTATTTAGTTCATTCGATAGCCGTAATTATGATATATTTACCCAGTCATTGATCCTGCAGATCATGTGTTTCCAGAAAATATTAATTTAATTTACGTATGTAACTTATCTAACGTATTCAATTTAATATATCATCATGTGTTAATATAAGATACATTTCTGTTTTTTTGCCCGACTTTTTGAAACACAAGTGAATGTTAACATTATATAAAGATTTCATTGTGTGAAATATCCTTATTCTAGGACACTTTGACTTGGAAAAGTCAGTTTCGATGTTAGAATAAAATAGACGAAATTTGAAAATTTTACCTGTCCCTCTATATACCTGTTCTCATCTCATGTGGAGATAATTATATTGTGATATGTTGCGATAGAATGGTCACTTGGTCCGAAGTGGCCTCATTTTTATTATTAATTAAATAACGAATGGTTGCTATAAATTCTCCTTAGATGTTCCCTTTGTGAACACTACTGTATATATATACGTCAAAATTGAATAAATGAAGTATAATTATATTAATATTGAAGTTATCATCCTGTGTGGTATAAATATTGGTCAAAATAATTCATGGACCAGGATCTCCCCTCCCCCCGGGGTGATAACCCTCAGCTTCTACGTAGTTCTCCAGTTTGTGTCTGTACATCGGAGCGGAGTATACATCTCCTGAAATACACCCACCCACCTCTCCCCTTTTTTTATTATTAATATTTTTCCCAATTGCTTTGAACAATTGTTAATCTTTCCAATGTTTCAAATAATTGTACTATTTTTACATTTAAGGTATTTCGTTTTAGAATGTTTTTCTTCAAATGGCTGCCTCCGGCAATTCCAGATTGCATAGTCATGTTTAGTGTGTTATACATACATTGTTATGTTATCTTATGGTTACGTAACATTTGGTTACGTGTTTACGTAATAAAGTTTTTTGCCTGCCAAACCCGTTATTTGTTATGAATTGATATCTCACATTGTTATTATGAGGTACACAGTGGTTTTAATTCTTCTCTGGGCGCGACCTTTCCAATATCCCGAGTTAACACCCTCCCCCCCTCCCCACCGTCCTTATATTGCCCCTCCCCACCGTCCTTATATTGTTGATATGTCACGAAACTAGCAGGGGTAAAAACTAAATGGACTGTTTCATTTTGGCGCATTTTTTCCACAATATCCGGCTCTGTGTGGTCTGTACATTTACAGATGCTAGAGTATTAACCCAGATATGCTATATCCATCAAGCACGAGACAGTGAGCAATGTTGGTTCAATTTTGGCCAACACTCTACGACGCTATCCTAACAATGAACAAACATTGATATGAGTCAATATCTCCGAGTTTGCTGGGAACCCCTCTGCCATTGACAGTACAGTACAGTACCGTACAGTGCAGTTTGCTTGTTTTCCCGCCATGTCACATGCGGCTAATATGCATATAGTCCTCGTTAACCCTTTCATTGCTGCATTATATTGATGTCACTTTCCTCTTCAAACAGATATTTAATATGAATTCGACGTAATTGTTTTTGAGAAATAAATTATGTTTAGGTCATTCAATCAATCAATCAATCAATCAATCAATCAATCAATCAATCAATCAATCAATCAATCAATCAATCAATCAATCAATCAATCAATCAATCAATCAATCAATCAATCAATCGATCGATTAATGTACATTTGCCGTACCTTGAGTCGCATAATACTACCTATTTCCTGTTCCCTATGGCCTATTCTGTTAATATGTATATTATATTTTAGAATTCTTCTATCAGATTGTATGTTATTGAAAGATCATTGGTCTTCTCGGATCATCGAGGACTTAGACGTTAAGTCTTTTTTTAAATATTATTATTTTTTTAAATATTATTCGTAAGTATCTATGATGAATCTTCTGCACGTTTTTAAAGGGTTAATTTATATCAGCAGCGTGTGCCGTGGCGGGAAAACAGGGCGTGGGCGGGATCACTGCACTGGAACTGTTTAATGGTTGGGCTAACGCCGTAAATGTGGGCCAAACTTCGTATTCGCGGGAAAGAGGTGGACCTTGCCCAGCAAACACGAGACGTTGAGCTAATGTTGGTTTTCTGTTAGGCCAACATTCATACAACATTGGTTCAATGATATTTGATCCATGCAGTGTGCTTTTCATAGACGCTGGGTCAACAATAAATCAACATTGTGTCAACATATCGTGGTTGCTGAGGCTGCTGTATCAGTGGCATGCAGGGGGTGTGAACCACTTCACGTGACCTATTGACCCCTGCGATTCATGTACAGACAATGGAAAAAACGCGCCAAAATATGATCACAGATTAGATCAGATGAAAGAGGGGGGAGTAGGGTAGATGAGACAATGCAATTCGGGATTTCTGAGATAATTGAAATAAACAATCTATTATATTAGGCAATTTTGATATTTCAATGGGCGTGACATAAAACAATACCTTCCATGTAATAATTATTATTTCGTTAAAATAAGTTTAGTTACAGCGTACCCGACAAAAAGCGTGATGCGTTCAGCATTGAGCTTCGAAATAAAAAATAAAAATATGAAGTTTACTTAAAAGAGACCGTTTGTACTGTGGTGTACCCTTGACGGCTGTAAATAAATTTTACTGTAAACAGAGATAAATTAATAATTAGCTGTTATAATATTAAAGAGAGAATAAAAACGTATATCTAAAATATGCACAGTTGTTATAGACGGCTTAAAATATTTTGTACTTATCACCATTTTTGTTTATCCAGGTAAATCTGTATATTTATTTGAAAATTGCAGTACAGTACATTGGTGGCCAAAGGGTGAAAATACAATTTGACTTTTTGGTTTTTAATAGAAAACATTTATTCATATAACAATAATATGAATGATATGCATTTGACAAGGAGAACACATGAAGGGATGAAGCTTCACATTATATGAAGATCATAATATTATATTACCCCTTTAACCCTTACAAAGATTCAATATTTTGTATAAACCATGGAGACCAAAGGGATTTTTCAATTTGAAGTCATAAGAAAAATCTTAGTTATCTATTTACACTTCATTTGAATACCTATGTTATTTTTTTAATTCTTTCAGTGCGGGGATCGACATAGACATTAGACGCATAATTCTGACGTCTAAAGTCGGCTCCGCACTAAATGGTCTCATTTGTGACCAAATATTTGCAAATCTTGATGTTTAAATACACACTTGATTCCTAAATAACTGCGATTTAAGCCTGTCAAACGACTAAAAGCGACAATAATCGTGCTTAGTGGCTTAACCCTTTAACCGCCGGTGCTGCATATATTCGGTTTTCATTTTTTATTAGCCCATTTGGTATACGTACCACATTTTAAATATGTTAAAGATAAAATGTGACATCAAGCAGTAAGACTTGAAAAAAGTTGTTCTCAATTTTGTCAAATCTGAATAGTTTTCACTCACTTGAAGTTGTGGATCGCGTCAGCGAGACACAACTTCAAGTGAGTGAAAATTCCTATTTTTTAATTTGGCGGTTAAAGGGTTAAATGTTAAATAGACAGTAGGCCCTAACTAAACCCAGTGCCCGCAGGCACACTGATAATATTGAGCCCATGTTATGTTATCCCCGGGTTATCCCAAGAAATCTACAGGGATTCCTTGGTTATCCCTATTTATAACAACTGAATGGCGGGCGATGATTAGACGGTCCCGTCACATGACAAATTCAGTGACTACTTTATTTGGCCACAAGTCCATGTAGAACACTATGATGTTCTTATAATTCGATATAAAATCGTGTTAACCGTGGGAATTCCGATATATTCTGAGCAGGGTGTGCGTGGATCTAATTCACGTTAAAATGCATTAAAAATACGAAACATGAGCATGATGAGTACGTGTATTGCATTTTAAGACTATATAAATACAAAAACAATGTGACTTTGTTGTTGCAAATTCAAATCGAAACATGTGAATAAAATGCGTCATTTTCGTTTAAATACGCAGTGATAAATTATTTTGGGTGGGCTACACGTACGCACATATCTGAATTTACGCACACATGTTTATTTCGTTGCGGAACTTCAATTCACATGCTATTTTTGTGATAATAGTGCTAATAATAATTATTTGTCCTGTATTATTTTGTTACGCCAATTTTGTCACTGGTACACACTGTGCACGTCGCAACAAGGTCATGTGCCCAGTGGGTAGCTCTCACCCAATCTCGCTGAGATCATTTTTTTAACATAAATCGCTCTCGAAATATGTAGATTTATGAGTTTAATAAGCACATCGGTTAGATAAGTCGTATTTTTTCAAGGCTATGGCGATACCATAATTGGATCAATGTTGTGTGATAGTTGAATGGAATATGTTAATTTTCATCTCTGAAGGTAGTGGGTGTCTGTTATTTATCAAAAAGTGTCCTAATGGGCAATGATAGTTTCCCCATCATGCGACATGATGATCGTGTATATATTATTTGGCCCATTATCGATGAAGATTAAAATATGAGGTAAAGATCACGTTAGTGAAACGGCCAAACAGAAAGATCTTTAGAACATGTATGATCTTTAGCTTAAGGATTTTTTGGCGTAAAGATCAGTGAACTTTCGAGCTCGCTACCTCTCGGTAACCGAGACTCCCCATAATATTGAATGTTTACGAGTGAGCAGACAGGACACATTTCTGTTTCTTTGAAATTTGAATGCCAGACCGGGGCTCGAACAAAAATATCGCAAATCGCATTATTATCATGATTATGTCAATTTCAGAGAACACGAGCTGGGAGCAGCACCACCTAGCGAGTCACACCATACTGTGTACACACATTCTCTCTCCACTAACGTGATTCCTGTGTCTGGAGGACTGCGCAGTGTCATCTCATTCATCTCACCATCCTCAGGAGATTCCACAGCGTAAACGATAAGAAAGTGAAAACTATGGCATCGGTAATAGCGCAGAACGAAAACGTAGGAGCAGCCGACAGCCTGAGCCTATTAAGCGCATGGACCGTCTTCATACGTCAGAATCTGACGTCTGTAGACGACAGATCAGCCCTGATCAGGAAAAACACATTTTATGAAAAAAACTCGTTTTGAGAAAATGGACTTTGAAGTTTTAACTTGTGCCATAAGACCATATGCCACTATTTTGACTTTTAATAAGTGATATAATACGCAAAAGTATGACTATTTTGATAGACATACATTTTTATTACTACATCACACATATTTTCCTTGAAAATTCAATATAATGTGTTCTTCCTGATCAAAATTAACAAAAAATGTGTTTTTCCTGATCAAAATTAACAAAAATGTGTTTTTCCTGATCAAAATTAACAAAAAATGTGTTCTTCCTGATCAAAATTAACCAAATGTGTTTTGCTTGATCAAACTGGTTACGGTACTGTAGGCCTAGGCCTACTGGTCTTGTTTGTTAGGATTAACGATTTTTACCCCCCCCCCTTCGTAACGCACTAACGGCGTACTAACGCTTCTCAACGTTATGTTAGGCCTTGGCAGCGGTCTACTAAGTTCTAGGCCTATCCCTATGGCTATGCCCACTTCTAAAGTAAAAGAAGTAGGCTAGAACTTAGAAGTAAACTTAAGCAGACCCTCAAACTGCTAACGTTAGCGTTAATGTTTAAATTACGTTAGGGGCCTAGACTACTATCATAGCATAGCCATAAACTAGTTACCGTAAAACGGCGTCAACAGGTAGACCTATATTAAGGCTTTAGCCTTAGGCTTAGGCCTAACTGACATTGAAATTGGCGTGTCTTGTCTCCTGAGATGTCTGCACTTTACTTTTCAGTTGTGGGTGTGTTTATTAGGCCTAATAGTAATAGGCCTATTATAGGGTATAGGGGCCTAGCGTTACTCTGTCGTCCACCATCGTCCAACTTTCACTCTGCATGCCCTGAGTTTGATTAAATTATTATTAGACCCCTAATCCTATTATAAGTCAATATACTAGGCTAGATCTACTTCTAGGCCTAGCCCTAGGCCTAGTCTAGTACAAGGATTATAGGCTAATAATAATGTCACATGAGAAAAAGGTCTATAAAAATATAGGCTAGCCTAATATTTTTTTGTCATTAGGCCTACAGGCCTAATCATAGAGTTAGACATAGACATTTATAAGTCTGTAACGTTAATTTATACTACATTGTAGGCCCTATAACGCTGGTCCATTTAAAAAATAGGGCCCATTTTAGTATTTGTTATTTCCACTAAAAGTGTAGTTTAGCCTAGGCTAGCCTAATGTAGGCTAAATTTTAGGCTCCAAGATACAGGTAAGACCTAAGACTAATATTCACCCCTAAACTAAAGGCTAGACTATTCTAGGCCTCTATCTATTATAGACTAACGTTAGGCCTAATATACATGTACCTATAGGGCCTAGAGCCCAGTCATAGGCTATAGGCCTAGTCTAATCTACGGTAGCTGTTTAGTTAGGCCTATATAGGGCAAAACTTAGGCCTACAGCATTTTGTCCAAATATTCTCCCTACATTAGGCTTTAAAACCCTGGCCTAGGGCTAGAAAACCAACATTCAATAAAACTACGCTTCCTGTCGTCTGCTGCTACAGCACGAAGGCCTACAAATAGGCCTAAAATGTGTTAGACTTTAATAGTTCTCACTGACATCACAAAATGTCTGTAGTCTACATACCATTGCCCATTCTGATCAGGAAGAACACATTATTTTCAGGAAAAACACATTTTATCATAGGGGCCTAGCCTAGTCTATTCTGATCAGGAAGAACACATTTTTTCCAGGAAAATGTGTTTTTCCTGGAAAAAATGTGTTCTTCCTATTCAGAAAATACTAAAATGTGTTTTTCCTGAAAAAAATGTGTTTTTCCAGATCAATTCCTGCAAATTCGAAAAAACGGAGATTTTGACGAGGCAATATCTCGACAATGATCAGAAAATGAGACACAAAATTTTACCAACTAATTCTTAGTGTAATAAACATCTGCTTTTTTGAAAAAAGTCATTTTCGCCAAAATGTCGAATAATGTGTTTTTCCTGATCACGGCTGAGATTCTGACGTATAAGAAGGTCCCCGCACTGAAAAAATTAAAACATTTATAATGGCCGTAAACACATAACATAGGTATAGTATTCAGATGAAGCGGAAAGAACTAACTAAGCCATTTATGAGGATTTCAAATTAAAAAATCCTTTGGTCTCCATGGTTTATACAAACATAGCTCAGCGTTGTAAGGGTTATTATTTGACTCATAGAATTATATTGAGCTGTCTTATTTGCAGACCACATTTATACAACGTCGGCACAACGTCTTCGACGTTGGGCCGACGTTGTATAAAATTGTTATACAAATGTTTTTGCGTTAACTGGGTTCCCACCTGCTCTGGTCGATAAAAGATGGACGTGCCATTTTGTGGTCAGCAATTTATATGAAAAAATCCCCATTTGTCAGTGCTGCAATGATTAGCATAATGCGACACACGAATACAACAAAATGCCTTCATGTATACTATTTGATCGATACCATGGTAAAAGCATAAAATCTTCCTGCCCCCCTGACAAGAGCTAAAATAAAAGTTTAAGTCGCGGCTACATGCAGCTTACACGCAAATATCCATTGCCGAAACAATCGCTAAAATTAATCATGTTTAACCTCCTCATAGCACATGCACTTACAGGGTATGACAAAGGTACTACCTACACTGCATTATTATTGTTAACTTGGTTTATATTGTTTACCTACATCCGCCTCATAAAAACGTTAGTATCAAACTATTGCGGACATAACAATAGCGAATATTTATCACTTTTAGTTTCAGGCGTATAGTTTCATGAGTTTTGCTCAAATGAAAATAACAATAAATACGTTTGAACAATTCAGTGTTAGAAAACAGTTATCCTGTTACTGTCCCTAATATTTTATCTCTCATTTGGCATAAACACTCACAAACCAGCTGTTCCCGGTGAACAAATGTGATTGTGGTGGCAATCTTGGATGTTCTTTCTAAGTAAAACCATATTTGAGCACCCACTGCCGGTGTTAATTTAAGTGTTATTCTGTTACTGTCGATCACATTCCATATTTAATCTGGCAGAATCGCTTCAAAAAATCGGTTTCGGTTTAAAGGGACTAGCCCAGCAACTAGTTTTAGTCATGGTTGTCAAAAAGTCCAAACTTGCCTGGTGTATTAATAGTTAGTTAATATTATGTTTTAATGCCAAATTTCAACAGTAGAAGTTAATATTCAATGACTGACTGTTGATATACCTGGCAGCGTTTGAATGAAATGTGTGACAACCATGCTAGGCGGTGGCTTAAAGTCCCTTCAAGTATGGAATATTGGCAGCCATTTTGGCTAATTGCGTTTAACGTTTTAAGCTGGAACTTATTGGATTTAAAATCAGCATGTGTCAGCTTTATTGAAACTGCAAAAAACATTGTATATGTAACAAAGCAAGGTCTTATAACCGCTAGCTCAAACTATATGCATATATACCAATTTATCATCCAACTGACTGAAGGTAGGCCCTATTGTATTCTGTTCAAATAAAAACAATGCGTGAAGCCCATTTCAACGTCAGTGGATATTTAAAATAAATTGATCTTTGTTATTCTCAATTATCCATTTCTGGACAGACTAACGGGTTCAAATAGTTATTTACAGAAGGTGGACAATTTTACGATGCATTTTAATATTTATCGGTGGTCAACGGTGTATGACGGGACATTTGTCACAGTTGTTTTTAGGACTACCTGAGACATTATGGATAGGGCTTACTGACGGGGGGGGGGGGGGCAGAGATTTAAATCGTTAGTTGGTTGGTTGTGATCCCGTCCTACATACATGTAAAAGCATAATAGTTAAAAAAAATAATAATGATACACATAGGTGTAAGTTGATGCTGGCGATGGAGCACATACATAATTGAAAAAGACACAACCATCATAAGCAAGTGAATAGGCCTATATGAAATGAGTACAATATATTATAAAAAACTAGCACTCAGTTAAGCCATAGTAGCCTTGCCAGGTGCATCAACATGATCGAAACTATTGAGTTTCAGCTATTTACGTATGCTACTGAGGTGAAATATATTTTTAACCCTTTAACCGCCAAATTATTAAATCTGAATTTTCACCCAATTGAAATTGTGTCTCGCTGACGCGATCCACAACTTCAAGTGAGTGAAAATTATTGGCCAAATGGAGGTCAACTGTTTTCGAATATTGCTGATTGATGTCACATTTTATCTTTGTCACATGTTTAAAAGGTGGTACTTAAATTGCTAATAAAAAATGAAAACCAAATATATATGCGACACCGGCGGTTAAAGGGTTAAATAAAAACAACTAAAACCCATCACCTGCTTATACTCTAGCGTGATCACCCCACCTCTGAGCTTATATTATATTGCATTGAAATATAAAGCGATTCAGATAAGCTATCGCTATAACCTCACAAAGTTTAATTATTGCAAATAACGCAACATATTAACCCTTTAAACTCTCACGATCCATCAAAGCATAAATTTACATCATTGAAAACATACTTGATTTTCTAAAACCAAGGTGTTTGAGAAAAACAATTTTCAGGGAGCTGTTTTAATAATGGCAATATATTTTTGCTCATTTGCCATCAATTTCCTGTCATCTTTATTCACTACAAGTTGAGTATTACGATAGCAATTCGCGGCTTGTAGTGAATGAAGATAGCAACGGTAAATTCACGCTTGAAAGTGTTAAGATAGTCGATTCTCTTATGTCCTCTAGTTATTTCAATCGCTAAAAAAGAAAAGTGATTAAACTGAGCAGTCATCATAATTATATTTCTATTGCGTTATGTGATATAGAATAGTATGTAATAGTATCGACTCACTACCTGAAATGGTCAGTTCTTTTATGCGTCGTATCGATATATTTATTTTCTATTCGCTAGGTGGCGAGGCTTTCTGGTCTCGTCACTGTTATATGTGAGCGAGATACAGTCGAATGGTTGGTCACAGCATAAAAAAGGATCGCCAGACCAGGAAACAAAGAAAAATTTTACAACATCATTACAATTTTGGTCCAACGTCGAAGACGTTCACCCGACGTTATACAAATGTTATACAAATGTTTTGTGTTTTCTGGGATTGCCATCTATTTTGGAAGTGTCATTTTACTCTCAACCGTTTGGAAATAATTTTCAAAAATATATTACATGACAAAATTGACAAAAATGATACTCATTTCTTTTGAATTGATGGTGTGTGTACTCGGAAAAAATATTGCGGAAACAATAACTTTATTCTGTGATTTCAAGTCATACATTATGAATATGACGAAATTATACGAATATCGTATCACCAAGAAACATAGAAAATGGACTAGGTGTAATTCAATTTGGAATCAAAATATTGGAAATAAGAATAAGTATTATTGAATAACGCTATTTTTATATGCATTAATCTACATTTATTAAGTAGGTTTGTCATTGTTTCTGATCACCAGCTATGATCTATCATGTATGAATAAGTGTGCCCATATATGAATGCTGTAGTATGTCCAAGGAGGTTATATAACCTCCTTGGTATGTGATTTGTAAGGTAGGTGTTGGCTAGGTCGGTAGGTAGGCAGGTATGTAGGTATTGGTCAGGTAGGTAGGTAGGTAGGTAGGTGGGTAGGTAGGTGGGCGGGTATATAGTTATTGGTTAGGTGGGTAGGTAGGTGGGCAGGTAGGTCGTTTGGTAGGTTGGTGGGTAGATCACCATGATTCGAAGTTATCGTGCACTGCATAATTAAGCACCATATTTTAAAGTTATCATTATTAGATGGTAACTTCATCAGGATAGCACATTAGTCATTATTTCCGAGGGTGCTAATTGCAATTTTACGTGTGAAAATAAATAGGGTAAACGTTCCATCTCAGGTTAGATCTGCTCCTGATATCGATTATTAACTCTCACAGTGCGGGGATCGACTTTAGTCGTCAGAATCTGACGTCTGTAGACGTCAGATTCTGACGACTAAAGTCGATCCCCGCACTGTAAGAATCAGCATATTTCTAATAGCCGGAAACCCATGACATAGGTATTCAAAAGAATCAGAAAGAGCTAACTAACACATTTATGATGATTTCAAATTGAAAAAACCCCTTTGGTTGCGATGTTTTTTTTTACAAATTAATTCAGTGCCTTACCATGTTTACGGGTTAAGGTCAATGCCCATGTTGTGATCCATGCCGGAGATCCTGTGATTATCATTTGATCTTATCGCGACACGCGTCCACCTGGTACACCCGAGTGCTAGATCATTAAGGTCAACCATTTGAAATCATTTCATAATAAATCAGTATATTTATATCACATGTATCACCAACTATTTTTGTGATATCCATGTTCTTTAAATTCCACTCATATCTCCAGCATTTGTATCTTTCCGTGATCAACAACTTCAACTTCAAGGGGATAACCCCCGAGTTTTGCATTGTTTTGTAATGTATTTTTCATTTGTGATTTTCTGTCGTGATTTTCAATTGCATTGTTTTATAATGATTTTCAGTTGTAGTGTTTTATGATACTATTCGTTCACAATGCCTGTAGAATTTGTTCAGTTTTAATATTTTATTTTCGGTAGAATTATTCGTACACAGTTCAAGTTGTATTGTTCTTTACTGATTTTAAGCTGTGTTGCTTTGTAGTAATTTTCAGTTGTATTGTTGTAAACCGATTTTAGGCTGTGTTGTTCTGTAGTGATTTTCAGTTGTATTGCTCTTCGCTGATTTTAGGCTGTGTTGCTCTGTGGTAACTTTCAATTGTATTATTCTGCTTATTCGGCTATAGACGTGATTAACACTCAAAATGGTAACCCTGGCCTGCTGCACTGTCACATGGTTGTCGAAGGTTTCTGCCTGACTGAGTCGTCGTGAAGAGTTATATACATTAAATTAGCCCGTGTAAATACGTTTTAAGCACGTTTCCCACCACATTGGAATTGATAAAAAAGTTTGTGGTGGATGATCGGTTAACCAACAATTAAATTAACGAGTACCCCGCAAACATATCTACCCAGTGTTCGACAAATATTTAGCCATGTTTGCTAGATAGTGTATTTTTCAAAATCTATTCTTCTTTAGAAGATGTACATTAAATGCGTTATATTAGAAATACCAGCTTTCATTAAATGAGTGACAAATGGATGGCATCATGCACAAGTGGGCTTACCCACATTAAAAAGACAATGAAAATATATGTTATTGATAGCAACAACTTGATCAATATACGAGATTCACATTCAGGGTTAGACTATTTGGTCACTGATTTTGTTACCTATTTGTGTTAATTTGTATTTATTCGTTTTATCAATTTCTACAAATTAGCAACACTCATTTTAAATGGGCCTTTAAACCTTACAGTTTTGAGATCGACTGTAAGAATTAAATTATTTGTAATGGCCGTTGACCATAACATAGGTATTCAAATGAATCGGAAAGAACTGACTAAGACATTTATAATTATTTCAAATTAAAAAAACCTTTGGTCTCCATGGTTTATACAAAAATAAATCAGCGCTGTAAGTGTTAATCCCGTCACTCTGATTGATCATCATCATCAGGCTCAGAGGATCATCCTACTAAAAATCTAAACTTCCTCTAATTTAAAATAGGGAAAAAAATATATTATATCAGTCTGGTACATCATAGAAGGCCTGAGGCGCATTCCACAAAAATATCGTATATTAACTTGCTCTCGTTCGCATTAGAAAAAATATATATTCAGTAACACCTGGTGCAATTTTACAATAATTTAAAAATTACTGAACAAAATCACGAATGTTACATTTTTCAGCCAGTTAGTGCAGCTTTATTGGCTTTAATTTACTTAACATGATCTGATATATCTTGTTTACCTCGTGTCGTACGGACACTATCTGATTGCCAAGGCAACATATGGTGCCACTATCATTCTATTGATCATCCTGGCATTTTGTTGTTTAAGTCCTTCCGAAAATTGGATTTGCAACATGTTTTCAATACACGATTAAAATAATATAAATATTATTATTGTTTCACAAAAAAAATCATTGTTGATCTAAAGATTAGCCTTTTGTATCAGCCTAATTTGTAGGTGTAAATATGTTCATCAACATACCATGCAGATTAGTACAGCTCCTGGTAATCTTATAGTGTTTTATACAAAACATTTATCAATCATGGCAGAGAAAATATCGCATTCAGCTGCGGGGAAATATATCACAAACGTTGATTTTTCAATCGCATGTTAATGTAGATGGAATTGTTTCATAACAACAGATTATCATCCATCTGGTGGTAAGGTTGGATCTCCCCCCTCTGCTCTCAGACACGCAAGTACAGGCCCAACAGTGTCTAATAAATCATTGTCAGTCATAGGCCTATCCCCCAAGCAAGCAAAATCCCTGGCACCGCCCACCATGAATTGTTACATCAAAGAGTTGTCTCTGAATTTCAGACTTTCTATTGCCAGATTGCTGGAAAATGAGGCCTATCGCTTTTAAATTCTAGATTTATACGTGTTTTGAACGCATTCTTACCCACTTGATGTTGTGTCTTGTTTCCGCGACCTACAACTTCAAGTGGGTAAAACTTACTCATATTTGTTGAATTTGAGACCAAACATTTGAAAATATGGATGTTAAATCACTCATTTCGTTCCCAATAACAATGATTTGATCAGGTAGTTGAGCCGATTAAAAACGATTATAGTCGTGTTCAGCGCTTAAAGCGGCACAATCAGGCTAAAATCATCAAAAAGTCAGTATTTTTTTGGACTTCTTAATATGACCATTATTATGATGTAAACATGTCCATAGACTAGAACTGTAAAAGTTTTTTTAATTTTTGTGTTGCGCATTTCCAGTTAAGCGAGATGTAAAGACGAAATTCCCGTATTACTTATTCTGGACGTGCCCGTATTTCTTATTTTGGACATGCATGTCCGAAATAAGAAATCGGGAATTTCGTCTTTATATCTCGCTTAACTGGTAAATGCGCAACACGAAAATTAAAAAAAAATCCCGCAATTCTAGTCTATGGACCTGTTCACATCATATGGCCATATTAAAAAGCGAAAATAAAAATACTGATTTTCTATGATTTTAGCCTGATTGTGCAGCTTTAAAGCGTTAATCATTCGTCCCCATCGCCCCCCAGTAGCCAAAGTATTGCATGTGTCACTCATATAATATACTGCGTTTTGATTCAACGCTTTGGGGGTGGTCCCGACAAGTGGGTGTGGTTTATGGATTTAATAAATACGCGAGCTGTGCCACGTTTAGCATTTCCACTTCCACCGGAAAATTGTAGAAGATCAATTTGTCTCTGAGTACAAGCGACCATGGGA
Organism: Flabesymbios commensalis; assembly: GCA_964017125.1. Lineage (NCBI taxonomy): Eukaryota > Metazoa > Annelida > Polychaeta > Terebellida > Flabelligeridae > Flabesymbios > Flabesymbios commensalis. The sequence goes on along the minus strand of OZ024918.1, from coordinate 21,390,477 downwards.
GTCCCCACCGTGTTAGGTAAGTAGCAGGAGGCAACCCGAGCACAGCTGAATGGTATAGGGTCAGCATGCTCATTGGTTTTCTATAAGTACAGACATGGCAGTGATTGTCTCCGCATAGACACATCCCAATTTCCCGTGGTCCCGAGGGGCCTGTATACTAGGCCTTTCAGCGCGGGGACCGTCTTTATACGTCAGAATCTGTATAACGTATAAAGACGGTCCCACACTGGCAGAATTAAAATATTTATAATCGCCGTAGGCCCATAACATAGGTATTCAAATGAAGCAGAAAGAGCTAACTAAGACATTTATGATGATTGCAAATTATTGGAAAAACACCTTTGGTCTCCATGGTTCATACACAAATATTTCAGCGTTTTAAGGGTTAGTATACCGTTGCAGGAAAGTTTCATAGCAAATTAAACGTCCCTTAGGTTGACCGAATAGCTCGTGGTGAGTGCCATTTAGGATGTGGCTATACTTCACAAAATTATTACTCTTTGTCATTTAAAGCTGGGAATTACGTTAGCAATTCCAGCTTCAAATGAGTGAAAAAGAAAAACACACTATTCTGCAACAAACGTCAAGTGGTTGAATTATTATCAGAAAAGAAAATGACGTTTGTAATCTATCTAGGATTTCTACATATTTATTTCGTTATGTCGTGGGGAATACAATTAGATGGTAGAAAACTGCTTCGAAAATATAATATGTTCAAATAATCAATCCGTGTTTATTTATGTCCTAATTGATTGAAAATAAATATTGTTGTGTTCAATGTACTAGATCAAAGTGATTTATTACTAGAATGGATTTAAATATAATGCTCTTGTATTCATTTTAAGCTCTGCGTTTTTCCAAGATAACATTTATATGGCATATTTTTGTATCGGTTACTAATTTCCCCCTGTAGGCATATAGCTATGTTTCCAAGAAACAAATTGTTTCTTCCCCGATTCTCGCCCTCAGACCACCGGGGTCCGAATTTCAAATCCTGTGTCTGAAGGGCAGTGTCATCTCATCCATCTCACCATACTCTGTAGGTTCTCCTGGCCCAGTTTAGCCTATATGTACACATAAAACCCCATTCTATCAATATATAGATATTGAAATCTTGGCGTTTAACAATACTCAGTCAAAATACACGACTCAACTGACAGGGCATATGACTGGCTCAACGTTGTCTCATGCCTTGGGCCGTATTTTCGTACAGGTTACGACATTATATGGTAGGCATCTGATTGGTCGACATAAACATCTCGACCAACCTGAAGCCTACGATATATCGTAACTTGTACGTGAATACGGCCCAGGCTCACACGAGCGCGAATCAAGCGCGGTTTATTCACGGATGTGTGTCCGGGAACATCCGTAGGCATCCTTGTCCATGTTGGAATATCCGTGTGGCGTAACTTATTACCAACGTCACGGTTGTTGACACCGGGGCAAATTAATGGAATTTTAAAAACTCCCGTCCGGTTCTAAGGGTAATAAAAATCCGTGTCGCATCCCGGTCAGCCCCTCGACAACTTCGTGTTGCACCGGCGACATCCGATACCATCCTTTAATTGATAACAGTTTCACCTAAATCATTTTTTCATCCTCGTTGACATATTTTCCGGATCTGCGAACACCGTGTGACATTCCGTCACACATTCGCCCTAGAACGTCCAGAGATGACCGTGGGTCTTCCGCGTAAGTTCGTGTCACATCCTTGTCAAAGCCGGCTTATGGCACTTGGTCTGCGTGGACTACGTGTTGAATACATGTAGGCCTCTGCAATACTTCAGGCCTTGTCATTAAATGTCTATCGCGTGTAATCCGTGATGAGCATGGCGAGGTCCAGCCCTTTTTATATTTGGTTTTTATTTTTTTATTAGCACATCAAATACCAAATCTTGAACATGAAACGTTACATCAATCGAAAAGATTTCGAAATCGTTGACTACAATTTTGCTAATTCTGAATAACTTTCACCAACAGGAAGTTGTGGATCGCGTCAGCGAGACATAAGTTTAATTTGTTGAAAAATTCCAATTAAATAATTTGGCAGGTTACTCTACGTTTGAACTGGGCTTGAAGCACACACCGTTTGTCCAATGTTGTGCCAGCATTGACCATACCTTGGTCGCTTGTGTGAGTCAGGTACTGGTCGCAACATTTTGAGGCATGTTGTTGTGTACCCAGCAAACATGATACATTTAACATTTTACCTTGGGCGCTTGGTTTAAATCGAACACACTTAGTACAACACAGTATAGGTTCGAGTCCTGCTCGGACTACCAACTAATGCTATAACGTCATAACATTTAAAAACTCTCAGACCACATCGAAGTCCATAACCTGGTCGGGGACTTCTATGAGTTATTGTTGGGCCAGCGTCAGAGACAGTAGTCCAATATTACAACAACATAGATTCAATCTCTCATGTTTGCTGGATACGCTTAGCTCTTCGAAGGAAAGTAACAGCCATTATTCGAAATTAAGAGAGTATTTTTGTGTTTGGTTTTGCAGGTTTTGTCGCTGGAGCAGTTCTTCTCAGCTTGGTCAACAGAGCAGCTTCAAACCAGAGTACGGAATCCCTCACCCGCCAGCTCATACTGCAGCAACTGTTTGTGGAAGAACGAATTCGTTCCGATGGCAATTCTGGAATCAAGAGAGTGCGAGCAGAGCACTTAGGTACCAAGAACTACCACTCAGAAAACCATGCTTCTGCACGTAGGGTTATTTCTATCCATAATCACGACAACAATGAAAGAACAATCGGCATGGGAGAGGTGATTGCAGTACTTAATGGGGTTGAGTTTAGGTCCAGACATAATGATTTTGGTCTCAGGCAGCCCAGCAAGACAAGTGGAGAGTATCACGCAACAGATGACATAGCATTTCCACCTGTTCCTCAAAGCGTACTAGATAAAGCTACTGTAGAAGAGCAGATAGATGAAATGAGAGAGTACTTCACAGCTTGGTCCACAGAAGATCCTTCTCATAGAAACTACATTGGACATTTCACAGCTAATCTCTGCTACATGGAAGGAGCGTGGACCCATGCCACAGACAGCATAGAAGAATCATTCGACAGCGATAGACATTTTCTAGATGCTAGCAGTTTCTTTGACTTGCACGAGAAGATCAGGTTCACAAGTTACACAGGTGGCAAAGACCTTCTTGAGAATTTTGCTTTCCTGCCTACCACCATAATCGAGATTACCAATTCTACTCCAGTGTTTGCTCAGTGGAATTACCGCATCCTCTGTCATCCATTAACAGACGATCTACCAGTTAGTAGACTACATTTAAGAGATGATCTGACCACACGTATGCGTAATATGTGGACCAAGGAACAGATGGGAGCATCTCGAGCTGGACATTTTCAAGTGAATCCTCAGGACCAAGAAGAATTTGAAGACGGTACATTTAATTATAATTTTCTGGATGAGTTGATGGAGCAGATCCCTGGCAAAGATAATTATGGCGGAGTGCTATACGACGATGCTTTTGGCATAGACGCTTATCATTATAATGATAACACACAGAAACTGAACACAGCTTTTTACCACAGGTTTTATCAAGGTAAGGAAGCCGATGCCATGGGAACCACGAACCGTAAGCGAGGCTACGGAGATGATAATATGTTTATGGCACAGACCTCTCAAGGTAAAGTGGCTGGAATGAAGCTAGACAACTGTATTGGCGAGGCTGAACCATGCATCATGGACCAAAAGTGGAGCTACGCCATTCCATTAGAAATAATCTATACATCACCTCTCTCTGCATGGAATCCATTCGGGATTGAATATAAGGGGAAGTGGAATTCAGAAGAAGGTCGGACTGTCACCGAGGGTGGTCGTAATGGTGGTCTGACCAACGAAGCCGCTCTGAATGGAACAAATAGTAAGAACTACTACAGGACACC